>APFE031673409.1:64574-103165 GCA_000404065.3 Pinus taeda | reverse complement strand
ATGGTATTACTGGCTATATGGTCTATCTAGGGGAAATATTGAGCTTCTCCTCCCATCTATGTATTCATTTCCAATTATGTTTTTTAAACTTTCAGTTATAAACCAATCTTGAATATGATGAAACATTTCCTAGTTCTTGTTGGAAAATATTTTGGATATTAAATCATCTTGATAAGATAAAGGTTGACTAAGACCCATGTTTGAACTGAAACCCATTTTAAGGCACTAATCAAAGTTGTTTTCTTATGAATTGGATCTATTTTAAAAAACGTTAGCAAATTTTTTTTTCCAAAATTGACTGTTTGTTCTTTTGTTAAAGGCGTTGTAGAAATATCTTCAATCGAGGAAAGATATCTCTTGTCAACGAACAAATGGATTCAATCAGTTAGTATTGAAGGATATGTACAAATCATAGATAATAATAACTTTTGGTCATCCCCATGCTTCATTGGCCCATAATCTCCATAAAGTGTCCTATGGTTGAAAGAGAAAAACTTATACAATCGCACAATAATCCAATGATCTAATTATTTAATCAATTGACATTTACAATAATCCATTGATGAAAAATAAACAGTGTGTTGCAAATCACTTTTTTCTTTCCATTATCTACACCAAGAGAACTTATCATTATTGATAGACATTGTCAATGTGTGTACAACATTATTCAAGTACCAACCCTCTCTAACAACATTTTATTATATTCAACCATGTCTAACAAAAAGGTATTACATATCAATATGCTTTGTGTTAGGATTCTTTCCAATAAAAATTACACTTGAGTTGTCACAACCTATCCTCACTACTTTCTGAACAAAACCAATACCTTAACATAAAATTTGAAACCATATATCTTCCTCACTTCCATGACTTTTGGCCATGCACTCAACCTCTATAGTTGATTGTAGAATTATTTCCTACATCTTACTAACCAAACTCATTGCCCCACCAAATATATTAATAATTGCTTGTAGATCTTCTATAGTTAGTATATTTAGCTCAGTCTACATAAATAGAACCATGTATAGCTCTCTCTCTCTATGATATCTAAGATTTTCTTGGTGATTTATTTTGTAATCTAAAGTTCCACATAGATATCTAAATACCCTTATGTTATGGCTCCAACAACAACCCCCTTTAGTTCCTCGCAATGCCTTATGCTTGGAGGGAATTGAGGTATCCCACCTTTCCACCAATTATAGAGGTGACCCTACAAAACGTACCTATGGTTTGGGATTTATGATCAGCCCTGTAATAACTTGTAAATGGAGGAAAACTTATGAGATTAACAATAGTTTATCACAATTCATTAGCACGAACACCCCTTCCAACCTTGAGTTTTTCGGAGGAAACCCTTAGGGAAGGCCTTAACTTAATTCCTATTGTAAATTTTGATGAATTTATATTTTCTATAATGCAGAATTGTCCCTTCTCTCAATGTTATAGTGCACCACTAGACATAAGTGTTGCACCACATAGTCTTCCTTAACCAAAATTTGGTGTTTCTTCCTCAAATTTGGTCTCCTCTAACATCTCTAGTGAAATATTAACCGCTTATACAATGATATAACACTACACTATTCCTAAATAATGTTATATGGAGCCTTATTTTCCTCTTCCTTAGCACTACAACACTATGTTAGTCATCTTGGCGCTACAAGGTCTCCCTTGGCCAAATTTGGTGTCTTTTTCTTCAAATTTTGGCTTCTCTGAGTCTCCTATCACATCACCAATCATAAATCCATCACTATAACATATAATTTATTCTTAAGGATGTGGCATAGGGTCCCCTTGACCTTTCCCCATTTTCGTAGTAGTGCACAACCCGTCTTCTTAATGCTACAGGGTCACTTTTGGAAAAAAAAATGGAGTTTTTCCTCAAATTTTCTCTTTATGAGCCTCTATAGCACGTTATTATCCATTATTAATGTGTCATAGCACCTCCTTTATCATTATTGATGCACCATAACACTCCCTTTACCATCTACACAATGCTACTGGGTCTCCCATAGTGAATTTTTGAGTTTTTCTTCAAATGTTGGCCTCCCTAAACCATTGTAGCACAGTGTTAGTAAATATTACGATTATATAGTGAATATTTAAGTATAATGCAGAAAGATATCATTTCCTCAATATTAATACTAATTCATGGTGATTTCCTCTGATTTTTCCCTCAATTATGATGCCTTCCCCTGGGATTTCTTGGCATAAAAATGACCTGCTTTGGAATATAATTTCAAGGTAAAAGAGAGAAATCATTAATTTATTTAAAACTCATGAAAACTGACCTATCATGTCCCTAACATATCCAAGGTACTTTTCCCTTTATTTTCCTAGGTTTTTCCCTCATTAGAAACCCTATCGTTTCATGCTCCAAGGGCCAAAATCAACTTGTAAGCTCAGTTTTTGGCCTCTGAAGTCACTATAGTGTAGCACTAACCACTTATTAAATTCTATAGCACTGCACTAACCACTTATCTATTCTAAAAAATCTTATTAAGCGTAAAAAATAATTCAAGGTGCCTTCATCATCCTTTTCTTTCACTTAAAGCACCTTCTCCTAAACCTTCCTTGTGCAAAATTGGCTTGAATTGAAGGAGAAAAGTAGGGTAAAAGGGATTATTATTAAAGTATATTAAATATCATGAAAACCATTCTGTCATGGCCATGAAAGTTCCAAGATAATGTCTCCCTTGGATGCCCGTATTTTCCCTCATCAGAACCCCAGGGTTTCATGTCCCGAAAACATTTCAATACCACTTCTCTATCCTTTTGGATTAAACCTTGAACACTCCTTTGTCTTCAATATTGGGCACATTAACAAGTGTTTTCCTTCCAAAAAACCTTGATTTCTCTCCCATAACAATAGTTGTGGTCCTCGATAGGAAATATGTCACCACATGGGTTGAACTTGTGAATATATAACTATGAAGGTTAAGGAGAGATCCTTCAGTTAAATTCATCAGTCTTTTGATCTCCTCACCATTAAAAATTTATATCAGGCATGGGAACAACCATTATGGATACTATTCCCTCAATCCTCTGCATCTTGCATGTTATCTTAATCTATAGAATGGGTGCATGATGTTTTTAGTGGTTGTGCAAAATATTTCAAGCAGGAGACTACCTCTTTAAAAGATAGTCAAGAGGGAAGCCCTCAATTATAAGGAGTATTATACATTGCAAATTATCTAAAACAATGGAACATACCAGTGTAATGAACAACTCCCATTATTGGGGACCTAAGGGAATACCGAGCCAAATGAAGAGGAGTAAGCTGATAATTTTAAAAGATATTGAATGCAAGGGATATTCCTTCTAATATCCTCACAAATGTACCTATTAGAGGCCAAATAAGGAGTGAATCACCTAGCTACAAGGAGTATTGTATGTTTTGGACTAGCAATAGTAGAAGCCCAAATAATATATTTATATCTCAATGGAAGCTCCCTATAATGACCAAAGGAATGGAAATATACCCCCACCATTGTTATATGATGTTTTGAATTTATATGATAAATTGGAGATATGTCCTAGCTAGTTGAACATTGTCATTTGCACAATACCATGAACCCATTCTTGATTTCACTGGACAAGGATAAATCAATGGTTTTCAAGGGAACATTATAAAACCGTGATAGAATGGAGAGCTTTCCACATGAAAGAGTCAAGTGATTACATCATCATATGAGTCTATGTGGCATGTATTCAAGACATCGTGATGTTCTCAACTAAAGATCCACTTAAATCATTATAATTATCAACCTATGTCTGAGAGTTTCAAAACTATTTTATATATTTAATTTGTAGATTATGGGCAATTTAAAAGCTATAACTAACCTTCTTAGAAGCTCAACATTCACATATGGTCACTACTAAACTCTACCTAAAAATTTGTGGAAATATCATAATAAGGGGTTCCCATTTTTATGTTGTTGGTTCCCACTTATATAATCTAGGTTTAGGAATTTTCATCTTTTATTGATTGAAAACCAAAGCTAGGAGATTGATACTTTTGTACCCACCGTTGTAATATTCAGAAGCCCTGAAATGCCATTGCTAGAACTGTATGACTACATGTATCTTATTTTTGTTTCTGCCTATTCTTAAATAGTTCATGTATGTTTATGTTTTGTTGGATGTTTACTCATAGGTTATGGAAATTAGAGGGGTTCTCTCACATATTTGTAGGTTTAGTTTCTATACTTTTATTTACGAGCACCTATTAGATCTAAATCTTGACTATTATTCATTTGTTCTAGCAAGTTAAGTACCCTATATTGTCTTAAATTACAATTAATGTTTCTTACCTGTGCAGTTTTGTGCTTACTGAGCTCATTTGCTTCCTAATTCTCTTCTATATTTCACTACTAGTTACCTTACCTCTTTTTCATTTTAGTGTAATAGATAATTTTAGCTTAGAATCTACATACCCCCTTGATATCATGATCCTTTATATTTAACAACAATTGTGAAAATTGATAATGATTATTGGGCCAAAATCCATATGGGTCTCTTATCCCAAATAGCACTATTACAAATGGGGTGAAAATCTGACATATATTCATCAGCTATTCAACTCATAATCATAGGCTATATGACACATTAGAGTCATAATTTTTGTCAAATGGGATTATGTCGAATAGTCAACCCTTTACTAAGCCTTGGATATTCGATGGGAATGGAGTCAAATACCCGACACCCAAGATGGACAAGAATGTGTTTAATCATCCAATGCTTTGTGGTCGGATATTCAATGCCAATAGGTGTCGAATATGCGACAAGCCTAATGTTGGATATCTTCCGCCCAAGATGCCAAGAATTTGTTTCAACATCTTACGCTTTTAGGTTGGACAGTCGATGCCAACACCTTCGTGTCGTCGGATAATCGAAGTCATAATAGTCTAGTGCAACATGAGTGTTATGGATCTGGCAGTTTGTTCTATTGGTATGGAGTCAAATATCTGACGATTTGGCGTTGGACAATCGACATCATAACGGTCTAGTGCGATGGGAGTGTTATAAATCTGATGGTTTGTTCAGTCGGTTTGGAATCAGATATTCAATGGTTACGACTTAAAGTAAAATATACATGAGCATTAAAAAAATATATAATTCAATGTGGGGCACTGACAAAGGCTTATATTGTTAAAAAGAAACTAAGATTTTTTAGTAGGAAATAATGTGTATAAATCTTGTTTATATAGAGTGATATTCAAAATTATATTAGAATGAATTCACAAACTTGAATATTTACTAATATTTGTAATCATGATGGTGTCTCCTATTGAATAAAACATTTTAGCTACTTGTCTATTAACTATTCAATGTAGCCTAATGATGTTCAATTGCTAAAAAAACAACTTTTCACTTTTTAATGGTGCTTATTTCTATTCCAGGAAAAGTTTAAGAGTGAAGTGAAAAAGATATAATGATTAGCGACAAAAGAAACATTAATAAGAGAAGCTATTGAAAAGCATGTTTTGGAAAATACAAGCATGACTCTAATGCATTATTCTTTCAAACTTGTATCGACGAGTTTTAAGACATTTATTGAAATTCATGTTTTACTTTGTATTAATAAAAATCCAATTTTTCCCTCTTATCAATAGAGAAATTTTAAACTTTACTTAATTGGGTATAGTATGAACTTTGCATTGGAACTCTATTAAGACTTCGGTTAGAGTCAAAAATGTCAAGCGGGATGCCTTTTTTTAAATATAAATTAGGAGGTATTATATTAAACAAAATCCATGGAAAACAGTTACAATAAGATTACAAAAGGGAGAAGCACCTTCAAGTATTTTCCATTCCAAAACCGATGGCTTTGATTCATAACTATGTACGATTAACTTAATAATTCAGTTTTACATAGAAGAGCCTTACAAGATAAATAAGATAGTATATACTAATAATTGAGAGATAAGTGCAATGCATCATAATCCACTTGGTTGGTCAAGAATTTTGATAGCCTCATTTTCTTCCTTATTTTTCTTAAGAGCCTATGCATTCAAGTCTAGAAGTTAAATTAGTGAAGGCGCTAAATAAGCAATTCCAAAGTGTGCAGTTGGAGAAAAAATCTAGAATTCTGGAGGATGTTATGGTTTGCGGCATTCAATTTGGCTCTAGAGCACCCAAAATCCATCTTGACCTGCCTCTACTAAATTAGAATGTACATTAATGTATCTACATGTACTACCAAATTAACATTTCAAATTTGGAGCTACTTAATTTAAATCTACAAATCCTCTATCAACTCTTCATACTAAGAGGACCAACCTCATTTCCATAATTTCATAGTTTACCATAGGGTCAAATTCGATGGAGAAACACCACATTGTTATGGGAGGAATCATAGATGATTGTGAAGAAGCAATAGATGTGAATAGAGGACTAGCTCTATTCCATGGAATCAACAAACCAACAATACAGAGACCCCCCTAAATCCAAATTGTTACTACGTCTTAGTTGTCACACAATGTCCTTTCCACCCGATATATCTACCCTCATTTTGTGATGATAGTTCCTCTGGATGAACTAATCCATCACCAAAAGAAAAATACCACAATGAAACTATAAAAGGTGTGGGAATGACTTACAAATAATTGGGATTTTAGTCATTGTAACAAAGGTAACCTGAATTGAAGTTTCCAACTTGATCTAATATTGACGTGAGCTTATGAAGGTTGATAGGTGAATTATTATAACCAAGTCTCCTCAAACTTATCCAAATTTGGAGGAGCTAAATTTTAGTTGACGAGACTTAAGGTGTTCTATTAATAATGATATTGCATTACTAATAAAAAATTTAGGGGACACCTTCCCATTATGGAAGATGTTATTGATTTCATGTCAGCTAGACCTTCTAGCACAAAAAAAATTTGCAGGGATAGTCATACTCTTTTGAATAAAGGCTTGTATTAAAAGTCCTCATATAGAGATTTTTCCAATTGTAAAATATATGTGAACCAAATGATGGCCACTAAATTTATGATCAACTCCTTGCAATATAGAGTTCCAAGCCAACCTTATGAATCACATTCCAAAATAAGTTGAGCATAAGATACACTAAATGAGAAACATAGAAAAGACGCCTTGAAGGGCCATGAATGCTCCTTTTGCATAAATTTTCAATTACAAGGATCTTTCCATGAACAAAGGTCCAATATAAGATGTTTATTTTGACCATACAAATGGAATATTTTATTCCAAAATCCATATTTCAATGTGATTTCTTAATAGAAGAGTTAATGTTCATATCCTTGTTTCACAATGTATTCATAAGTTCCTAATGTTTAGAATTAGGTTCTACCATATGTCTTGGTGCACTTCCTTGTAGGTGAAGGAATAAAGACCACATAGGATCAAATAAGTACTCTAGAACTACCCCAAAATCACAACTTTTCCAAAAACCCAAAAATCTTGACCAAGAAGAGATCTCAAAGAGAGTAGTTTTTCCTTACCTATATAGTCATTTCTTAAGTAGAAGAAGGGCATGATCATGATGTAATGGTTCCTTTCCCATGTTTATATCAAACCAAATGTTGATTTTCTATCCATTACATGGTATCCACACTAACTAAATTTTAAGTAAGGATATGGATACACTAAAGAGCGTCTAAATTTGTGATCCTCCTTCAATTGACAAAGCATGACCTAGGAAACAAATTATGTCTCCTTCTAAATATTTTCTATGTAACAACCTCTTCCACCAATTGTATTTCCAAGTTATAAGTATCCACAACAATTTGGAACCCAATGCAATATTCTTTAGTGTATTTTCTTTCATCTTTAATCCTCCATGGGACTTTTGAGTGTGAATCATAGTCTGGATAACTAAACGAAACTAGTTTTGGTTGTACATTCCTCCCTACCAAAGAAAGAATCTAAGATCTTGAGAAATGGTAAGATTAACACCAATCAGAGCTAATAGAGATCAAAAGTAAAAATGTGGAGAGATGATAAAATATATTTAATTAAAACAAGATAGCTCTTAATATTTATCCATTGTGTTCCCCATTCATTAAACTTGGCTTTGATTTTAAAGATAATATTATGACACACCATTTTCATTTCCCAAAAATTTGTGATGTAATTAAATACTTGTAGTTGTTTTATGGATAGATATGGCATGTAGGAAAACAAGTCCATGTTTATGTTATTAAAGTGGGATTTTCATGGTGGAACTGTAGCAAGAAGGCCATTGTAGCAAAAAGATGATATTTCTAGCAATGCATTTGATCACAATCATTCAGGTCATTATAAAAAAAAGAATATTTATTCATGCTATTCAGCAGGTTATTGCAAGTGACAATGTTGTAGTGACCCAATCTAAGATCAGCGAAATTGAATTAGGAAGGCCTCTCTTTATAAGCCATCCATACACATCAAGAGTGGATATAAATAGAAAGCTTCACAGAAATTGTACGGAGATTTATATAGTGAAATAATAAAAAGTTATGGAGTTCATAAATTCATCACCAGTGACCACAATGACAACAAAAGTTGCAACAAATGGAGGAACTATCCCATATGAATAGAAAGGCATCCAATGATACCTGGAGTTTCAAGGAACAAAATGATAATAGCTCATACTTAGAGCTGCAATGTCGAAGAGATATTGTATATTTGTAGATATGTGTATAAGAGTTAAAGGAATATGCCTGGATCTATGTGCTATAATGACATGGACTTAAAACATGATTATCATATTTCTTTTTCCTGCCATGAACAATGCCAAAAGTAATACTTCTTGAGAAGAAACTTTTTGAGCAGTTGCAAAAATAGAAGATATTACTTCTAGAAATGTTAAGAATATTTATATATAATGAATCTCTAAAGAATGGAATCATATATTAAAATAACTAGTCCAAGCATACAATGACATAAATCTAGTGTTATCTCACCTCACTTAGTGTCATCAATTCTAAACACTTCTCCCAACTTGATTGCCTTGTCTTCTTGTTAAACTAATATCTACAAAAGTTCAAAAGATTGCATTTCACTCAAAAGTACCATTTCAATTCAAGTATTGTAAAACCTAGAATTAGAAGGTACTGGAATGTAAAAATTAAATTTATTCCTAACACAAGAAAGTTTACAAATCTCCCAATGTATTAGATACAAAATTTATTTATTGCATAATATAAAATAAATGGTTTTAATGCTTGGGACTAATGTTTCCTAGAAAAGGGTCAAGGAATTTGGGGTTTCTACTTAAGAGCCCTAGGATTCTACCTTCTAGGAAAACCATGGAAACCCTATATTGACTAGATTGACAACATGCTCTTATATCTGTATATTTTGCTTGGTTGTACTTGCTACTGAAGATTGAAAATGAAACCAAGATGAGAAGGAGGGAAGAAGCAAAGCAAATATCATGCTTGATGATGCCTACTCGGAAATGATGAGCATGATTGAGGGAGAAAACTATAAGGACCCTAAAGAAAATAATGATAATAAGGTCATTAAAAGAGTAAGCATCTATCATTGTGTGGTTTTTGCATGACATCATAGATAAAAGCAAGTGATAGTAGCGTATTTAAAGTCTGCTTGTTTGAATTCCTTGAAATCATATAGTCCTTTAAGAATGAAAAGCTTGGGGACCATTTTGCATAAGTATTCATTCATACATTGTCTAACATTATTTTAGAGGAAGTCATTTTACTAAGATGGATCAACATGATCATATAAGAGTCATCATCTTGGAAGACTCTTGGAAGAAGCATTATGACAATATTAGTATGTATTCAATATTGTATGGAAACAATACTTTGAAAAGGATGAAGGAATGGAGTCTGTAAAGTTGCAGGCTCATTGTTGAATACATTTAGCTATATGATTGTGTGAAATATTAAGAATGCATGTTTGAAATAACTTTTGTGTTGGATTCATATAATCCTGGAAGAAAAGAAATTCATAAGTTATGTATAGTGAATCTTTAATTTTGTTATATGATGCCTAAGAGGATGAATTTGACTTACTATGAATGGATAAAAATATTGCAATACTTTCTCTCTAGAATATATGCATATATATATTAGTGATCAACATCTAGTATAATCTCCAAAAGAAAATGGTAAGTTGGTAATCAAGTTCGATCCTTAGGCACTCTGATGCATGAAGGAAGAAATGTATGGACATGGACCTTGAAGATGTTGATGATGAGAAAGTTTTTAAAATGAGGTAAGTTGGATATTAATATTTATTGTTGGTTATCTTGTTAACATATTGTTTTGCTACCTGTGAGTTGCAAGGTGACAGTTAAGACAAGTTCAACTGTATGGAATGTATGAATAATGTTGAGGAAAGCTCAATATACGGTACCTAGCAAATGTGAAGTCAAAATGCGCTCATCTTGGGATTGAAAGGTATTAGTGAGAGAAGATAACCTGAAGGTTAAAGGAGATCACTTTGTTGAGAAACCTATGATTAGCTGGAAATTTGGGAAGGCTCAATATAATGCCTTCATTAAAATTGAAAAGTTGAAATTGATGTGCAAAATTAATGACATGGAACATGTCACAATATTGAAGAATATGGGTCTATGATACCTTGAAAGGAAGCTCGCTCGATACGATTAGATGCGGAGAAAAGAGGGAAATAGACAGCTAAGAAGAACTAGCAGTTTATACCCTTATGAAGATAAGTTATAAAGCTTGTGGATATGACTTCCCAAATATATAGGAATTCAAGAATCATCTTTAGATTTGAAGGGGATTAAAGGAGTCTCCTTGAATAGGAGAAAGTATCTATTATCAAGTTAAATCGGAGATTAGGGATATCCTCTCTGGTTGAGAGGGAGTGATGTTGGACATCACATGTGCATTATCTACTTCATATGTCAAGCACTTGACCAGCAATAACAATCGTAAGTATAAGTGAAGGAATTGGAGATAGAATGGTAGAGGATTAGATAAGACTTTTTGGTTTCCTTGAGGATAGAACATACAAGAAAATAAATGGACCAACACTCTTTGAGAATGTGACAGGTATCGAAGATAAGAGTGGGCAAAGAGGACGAATATTCTTTGAGGGTCAGGGCCAAGAATCCAAGATAAGAATAGTCCTAAAAGGACATACTTTGTGGACATTTGGATGGGTTATGTGACTTGTAGAGGCATTGTAGTATCACACGTATTCCTCCCAGCATGATGGTCTTGAATGAATTAGATCTTGTCTAGTTAGGCCTCAAAGATAGCGTTCATTGATCATAATGTTGATTCTTATAGTTAGCTTATCAATTCGACTCTTCTTATGAAAACATTTCAAAGGACGTATTTTAGTTGTACCAGTTGGAAAATTATGAATATCTCCCTAGTTTAGAGGGATTGTTGAAGGATGTAACTAGTTTCGGTCTTCATAATTGTCATTTGATTCACGTAATGATGTAAATCTTATCTGGAGCAATAAAATGATGTAAAGAATTAAAAAGAAAATTATTTTTGGAGAATGGGTTTCATGCTCAAGTCATTTTGTCAATAGGTCAAGCATCCATTGAATTCTCCTAGGGTTTGTCAAGAATCAAGAGTCATTGTCACTTTGTAAAAGACCCTTGTGGGCACTTGTATCAAGAAAAAGATAATTTATTTTGTATTTAGTAGCGTCTAGAGAGCTCCCAAGAACAAGTCATCCAACCATCTAAAGTTGGCCTAGAGTGGGCTTAAAGAGCCACTTGGAAGGCTAGATAAAGGAGGAACTTTGACCTACTTCGACACATATCGAGCATCAAATTTGGGTTCGATATGCAATTAAGAAGAAGTGTGAAAAATCATATAAAAGAAGGAGAATGCCAGCGAAGGAATGAAGAAGCTTTAGAAGAAATCAAAGGTCTGAAATATATCCCTTGTTGACCACACGTGCGAGTGAACTAGGGTTTATAGGGTTCAAAATTGAAGAGAAAGTTGCAGATTGGTTGGGTAAGGACAAAAGGTTAGAAGATGTTGCTTTGTTATCCTTGGAAGAGCCTTACCTTATTTTGTAGAAGAAAGGGTGGATAGCTAGCTTGGTTTTTAGTGGGAGCCCTGGTCTAGGTTTTGGTCTTAGAAGTCTCCTCTAAAAGTGATTCTATAAGAACATAAGTTCTTTTGGGTTTTCCCCTTGGAGGGTTTTTTCCTGGCTTGGAGCATATATCTTGTGTTCATGTGATCTTCATTTTTCTTCTTTTGGCATTGATTTGATGATAAGAAATAAGAATAAACAACAAAATAATAACATAATGTCACAAATAATGTCAAAGCAAGGAAATGTGAATTAATATGTTTGTTGGGTTGTGTTATATTCTTTCCACGACTAACATACGTAGTGAACCGGGGAGTTAGAGGGGGGGCGAAGCCCCCCCTTCGCCGCGCCGATTGCGTAGCGGGGGGGCGGCAGCCCCCCCTGTCCGGGGGTTTTGAGGGGGGCGGGTAGCCCCTCTCTACGGGGTTCGGGGCAGCGCCCCGAAAATTTTTTTTTGGACCCTATATTAGGTTGGGCGAACCTACCTATGGTTTTACGGTCCACAGTTTTGGATGCGATGGTTTTCGGTCCATGGTATTGGATGCTTCGGCATGTATAAATATGTATTGTAACATTGAAAGGAACATAATGAAAAATCAAGCTGGTAGTCTCGGTTTTGAGATCCAGTGGGAAATCTTCGTGGTATATGTGTTTTATGGGTTATGCTCTCGCATTTTTATTTTCTTGTGATTTAGAATTCGTATGCAGGTAATTTCTGTACGGGGTTAAAACCTACAATATCATATCACGTCGGGTTCAGACCACAACTTTTCCACACACTCACTACAACTCAGACCCACGACTTATTTCATTTTCACAATGCTGATAAATAGGCATCTGATCTCTCCAACACAACATGCAGGGTTCAATAAAAACATTGAACGTTACAACAAGTATCCTCATGACTCCTCTTCTCGTATTGTATATTCATTAGGGGATCTATTTAGGTATTTAGCTACATTGACAAAAGATTGTGAATTAGTGAATCAAAATGAAAAGTTAATCAAAATGATATGAAAACGATCATTGAATGTAGTGTAACGTACTCTAGGATAACACATTGTAATGCAGTGAAAAACATTACTATGACTGGAATATTGGAATAAGGTAGATTTGAAAGGAGGATAGCAGGGATGCAAAAATGATAATAATGGGGTAAAGGAGTTAGTGATGGAGATATAAATGGTGTTAAAAACTGAGGAATCAACTTTATTAATAAATTGTGTTTCTCACAGGTAAGAAGCTCCATCTAGACACTGCATTTGGCAGAACACTCTACACCAATCATCTTACAATAAAAAATATATATTTTTCAAAGAAGTATGGAAGTTAGAACAACTGCCTAAGAAATATGAACTAATTCCTAATCTAAGGCTCTAAGAATGAATTTCTCCTAATTTACATATTCTCCATTATCTGCAACACTCCTCCTTAATGGATAAAGGGGTTCACATTTATTCCTACAATTTCCCTAAATAATTCAAACTTTATTCTATCGAGAGGCTTAGTGAAAAGATCAGCAGCATTGTCACATGTATTACAATATTCAATATGGTTTTCCTTTGATTGAACTTTTTCCCTGGTAAAATGAAACTGTGTATCAATGTGCTTTGTGCTTTTATGAAATAATAAATTACTTGCAATTTTGATAGAGCTTTGGTTGTCGCATTTGATAACTATTGCAACCTTTTGTTCTTCTCCAACACCATGGAGAAGCCTCCTCAACCAAACTACTTCACAAGTTGCTACACACATCGATTAATACTCAGCTTCTACTAAAAACAAGGATATTGTGTTCTGTTTCTGTTACTCCATGCAATCACCCCAGACCCAATGTTGAATGCATAACCTGTTATGGATCATCGGTCATCTAGATTTCTGGCTCATGCAGAGTCTGAAAAGCTTGTCATTCTAACATCAAATGAATCAGTATAAATAATACCAAAGTCTAAGGTTCCTTGCAGATACCTTAAGATGCCTTTCAGTGAAACCCAATGACTCTAAAGAGGCTTTGACATGAATTGACTCAATACACTGACTGCATAAGCCAAATCTGGCCTAGTTGTAGTCAAGTAGATTAGACTCCCAACCAACTATGTATACAATGTTGCATTTGCCTCCTTAGAACCATCGTCGTTATGAAGTTTGGTATTTTGTTGTAAAGGTGTTGCTGTAGCTTTGCACTGATCCATTCTGAACTTTTTAAATAAGTCTGTGACATACTTACCCTGTGATAGAAAAGTCTGGCCAGAATCTCTCTAGAGTTCCAAACCCAAATAGCAGTGTAGCTCTCCAAGGTCTTTCAACATGAAAACTTGTTACATATGATCTTTGATTTCTTTAATGAGTTCATCTGCATTTCCTGTAATGATAAGATCATCTACATATAAACAAATAAAAAAAATTGGCCCCTCTTTGTCAAACACAGTGTATAGATTAGGGTCATTCTTGCTTCTCTTATAACTATGTTGTAGGAAAAATGAATCAATTTTGCCATACCATGACCTGGGTGCCTGTTTTAGTCCATATAATGCTTTCTTTAATCTACAGATTAAATATTCTCTCCCCTGTTTAACAGACCCATTAGGTTGCACTAAATACACTTCTTCTTTAATTTGCCATTTAAGAATGTAGATTTCACATCTAGCTGGTGTATCGTCCAATGATGTATGGTAGCTAAAGCGATTAGTATTCTGATTGTGTTTAATTTAGCTAGAGGGGTGAAGGTTTCCTCATAGTCAATACATTATTTTTGTAAATACCCAATTGCAACCAGCCTAACTTTATATTTGTTTATACTCACATATACCTTGAATTTAGGCTTGTATGACCGTTTACAACCTATGGGTCGTTTTCCCTCACGTAACTCAACTAGATCCCATTTCCTATCTTCTTTCGAGACAAGACAAAAAGCCTTACATCCAAAGACTCTACGATGACTTACTGCAAAATTGAAGCCAAACAATGCTTCGAAAGGAGTTTTATAGTCAAAACACTTAGTAGGCCTCCTATTCTTAAAATACATTGCAGTGTTTATAGCTTCTGCCCAAAAACCGTTGGTGAGATTCTTACCTTTCAACATATTGCAGCCACACTCCATAAGGGTTTTGTTTTTCTTTTCCACAACCCTGTTTTGCTGAGTAGTGTAAGGTGTTGTGAAATATTACTGTATTCTATGTTCTTTGCAGTATTTGATGAAGTCACCCTTCTTAAATTCTACACCTTGGCCTGAGCGAAAATTTTTGATGAACTTTCCTAGGATTGACTTCAACTCATCACCAGTTGCAATAGCCCATGCATTTTTCCCCTCCAACAAGGTTTGCAACTTAAATTTCCAATTATCATATTCTTTAAAACAGGAAGACCATTCACCATACCTTTTTTCTGAAGACGTAGGTGGTCATTGAAGTTTATATGCCCAAATATCTGATCCCATAGATTTTTTGCAAACATGGCTGATGATGCTAATACTTGATGTGACACACGTCTAACATCCAGTTTATACAATCCTCATACACGTACACTTGTTGCAATGGAATTCATCTGATCTAACAAGTCTTTAATTGCACAATAAGATTTAAAAAACTCTACCTTAAGATCCTGATTTGTTATTCTAGATAGAGAAATCAAGTTCTTTATGATCCTGGGAATATACATAACTTCATGAATATGCCTAATGTTTCCAACAAGTAATATGACATCGACATCTCCATATCCCTTGATTTCATGCCCATTATCATCTCCAAGTAGACCTTCATACCAATGTTGGATTCTCTAAAAATTTTAAACCATTTCCTCTTACTTGTCATATGGGAGGGGGCTCCTGAGTCCATGAACCAGATTTTTTGCTTCATCCTCCTTAGTTGATTGCGCAGAATTAGATACGAACAATCTAATATTCAAATGCTGATCTGCATCAGCGAGATGGTTTGAATGCTTCTTGTGTCTCTGTTGATCTTCATCAAACTTCTTCTTCCGGCAATGTTTAGCTACATGACCAACTTTACCACAATAAAATCATTTTATTCCTTAATCACGTCTGTTTGAAAAAATACCTTGAGATGGAGGTGGATTTCTTTGTGGGGTTCCTCCACTTTTGTGTGTTGTATTTATTTTTTTTGTAACCAGCTTTTTCTTTGCCATTAGGGCAAGATTTCAGCTCAGGGGTTTCAGGATTATCTGTATTTCCTCCTCCTGCGTTACGATCCTTGTCAATTCTTCAAACTTGGGTGCTTTTTCTCTTACATTCAACATAGTGATGAACATCTAATAGTCACCAATCATACCATTCATGGTAACAGTGACCAAACCAGTGTCTAATATTGTTTCGCCAATGTCACCCAACTTATTCTTAAGTTCCTTGATACAAAAGATGAATGCTGCTATTGATTAATTTTCCTCCATTTTAATGGAGAGAATTTTTCTCTTTAGAAATAACAGGAGATTTGTGTTCTTCATCTTGTACAAGTCTTTGAGAGTTGTTTAGATATCTGATGCAGATTTACAATCTCGAATAGGAGGAATAATGCAATCTTTCACAGACAATTTGAACAACACCTTTGCCTTATTCTCCCTCTTTTCCGAGTCCTAAACTGTTGTTGTTGTTCCAGCTGTACCTAGGATTGACTTGAACTCATCACCAGTTGCAATAGCGCATGCATTTTTCCCCTCCAACAAGGTTTGCAACTTATGTTTAATCAATAGATCATTATCATTATACAAAAATTTGATGGGTTCCTTACCAACTAAAAATGTGCTCCCATTTGTTGCAACTTGTTTGGTAAATTGTCAGCAAAATCATGGATCCAATCCTAGTGAATTTGTCCGCTTGTTATACTGCATTTTGGTGACCAAAACACCCAGCAAAAACAAACCTCTTGGCTCTGTCAACCGTGTCTGCAATTGTAAATCCGTGATATTACCTCTCTGAATTTGCATATACATTCATTTTCAACCTTCACTAATTTCATCTTACTAGACCTTGGTTCTCCACACATCTACCTCTCCTCACAGCTTAGCCATCTTTTCATTCTTGGTTTGATCAAATATCACTGGTGATATGTTTCTCCCAGTGTCATTTTTCATTGTAAGTATCCTTTTTGCATTTGCATTCAAATCTTTCAAGGCAATGTGCCAATTTATTGTTGAATCCAATGACAGAAAAGACACTTGCAGTAACTATAGGAAAAACATATCATCATTTGATATATTGAATGATCTAGATTCTATAGGAAGGGGAAGTTGGGTAGAATGTACCATATACATGAGCTCCAGCTTGAATTTCACAACCCCAATATCTCAATGCAGCATTAACATATATACAATTACTAAGGTTCATTATAAGGTAATAGAAAAACTTTAGTGGGTGTGCAAATGCTCTTGATCCCTTCTATAACATGTTGTCGAGTGTCTCAAAATTAGGCAAATTGAGACAAACAAATAACAAATGTGTCATCCTTTTATCCTTGCAATGTAACTAAGTTGGTAGTTGGAATCATGATTGGCCTCTAGAAAATTCCCTTTCGGCCAGTGAATTCAATACCAAAACTAGGGATTGTAAGAAGTTCCATCCTTGAGTTCTCTCCACTGGTGAATGAATAATTAATTAGAACTATAGAATACCTACTTCTATTTGGAAATAAAACATATTCCTAGGAGATCTTTAATATGACCAATGAGGAAGTTTAATCTAGTTTCCACCGACAGTATCAGAATCATAAAACAAAGTGCATATAGAACATTACTTTCCCATCCATTCACTGTTCCATCTCATTTCTATGAACATATATGTGTTACATTCATTACAAAGCCCTAGCATTATTTTGACTACAATTCAATGACTTTTGTTGGTGGAATTAAAAATATTTTGTGATAAATGCAACAAAAGGTGATAATTCCCCTACCATAGTAATAACACTAAGGTATGCCATTGATAATCATTGAGTAATACAACCTTATAATATTTTGAATATAGCTTGACTATGATGCAAAGAATACATTGAAAAAATCTTTGGGCCATATACCAATTGCTATGAGAATAAGAACACCCAATAAAGCTGGTAGATTTATGGAAAAGCGCAAAACTCTTAACTATTTCATTATTCCAAGAAAATGTTACAACATCACCAATCCAGTAAATCATTCATGGGAGTTTAAACACCCTAAGTGGCTAGAAGCTTCCATCTTTGACCTGCCTCTCCAATCCATGAATGCCTTGATAAGCATTTCTTCTAGGGCTTCATCTTCTTCAACTTCTTTGGGGAAACTCTATGTCCTGCTCCTTATTACTCACATAATGAATATATGTTGCATCACCAATTCCCTACATCCAGAATCTTCTTTCAATGGTGCATGCACAATTGCGAGCCAAAGGATAGGCTAGATATGTGTTCAACAAAATAGCAGCAAATTCTTCATTGGCATGTATGCAGAGTATCTTTATCATAGATAATGAGGAAGACGAACCCTTCATTATGGCCTTCTCCATAAGAATGTGTACGTCCAAGCTGCGTTGTATTTTGATTTGGAAACCTTTTGAAGCACATGACATTCTCATAATCAATACAATCTAGAGGATTACTGCACATTCAAAGTCGTTATAGCCATCCACTCATCCTCCATAAATTATATCTTTATGGGGAGGAGAAAAGATGATACCTCCCAAAAACGAAATCAAGAGTTCTTCCAGCCTTATACTTTAATTGCAACTATTGGATCTTCAACATTGTTTCCAAATACAACAAATTTATCACACCGACCATCATCGACAATGACTTCCCACAACCACATTCAATATCAAGAAAGATAGTTGAATATCTCAAACAGGTGCATTAATCATCAAACTAGGTGTAAAAATGGTTCCATTATGACATAAATTAAATTGTGTAATTTGTAGGGATTCAAGACTAGTTTCCAATTAGCATGAGGACTTGTTATGAATGTAAGATCAACACTTTTCAAGTATAAATTTCTATGAGAAAATAGTGACTGCCATTCAGGGTAGAAATAGATCTGCTTGGAAACCTGACGAGAAATCATTGTTAGAACATTGCACACATGAGTGTTTTGCATAAGAAAATTGTTAAGTATCTTAACAACACGATTATAGATAGCATAGGCAGGTAAGGAATACATCAGCCAAATAAGATATTTCTCTTGATATCATGCAGACAACATATCCATCTTCTGCCATTGCAGAAACAAGTGGTCATTTTTTCTTTATCTTCTAAAAATGCAGAGAATGTTACCTCATTTTTAAGAGTTGAGTCACATTTTGTAAATTCCAGACCTAGGATCGATAATGCTCCAGAGGGCTCTGTTGAAAGCAATAATCTCAAATGTATCAATGACATTCCTTTCTTCTACCTAAGAAGATGAGCACTCCCAACCACAACTGTATGAGTGTTGTTCACTTTTTCTTAGACTAGAAGAAGTTGAAGCTCATAATATGTTTATATATCCTCTTACTGTCAAGTGGTTTGAACACCACAGAGCATCAAATTTAAGTAGGCACAACATAATATTCAGAACTCCAATATGAAGCAAAGGTTAAAGGCAACAGGGAATGAGACCTATTATCCATGGCTGACTAGAGGGAAATGAAATTGATAGGTGATCAACCTACAACAAAAATGATATGAGCAATAGGGAATGAGACCTATTATCCATGGCTGACTAGAGGGAAATGCAATTGGAACGTGATAAATCTACAACAAAACTGATATGAGTCACCAAATCAAACAAAACAGCTTAAATTTATATTTCCTTTGGGATGGACTCAATAACAGAAATGAGCATCAACTCCAGAATGGAGAATTACATGGTTTGACAATGATGATAACCTTTTAAAAAATATTAGTCGCAAGGCATTATAATGCACAAGAAAAGGTATGAAACAATTCTCAATTTATTGTCTACCATAAAAGGCCTGCCAAACTTAGAATTCAAGAATCCAAATTCTCATGAGAAACATCATAACTCAAAAACTATTATCATGCATCTATAACAACATTAAAAATAGGAATTTTGTCAGTAGTTCAGTTCTCAAGTGGAAATCATTATTGAGACAATTTGCTGAAAATTTTCAATCGAGGTTGTAGGCAATAAGGCATCTGACAACAAACAAAATCCACTAAACCATAGACAGAGCTAAACTCTCTTGTAGAAGGAATATTTACATTATTGAGGGAGAAGAATACCATGAAGGCACCTCCTCCAAGCTTTTCTCACCAATATTCTCTCCCCATCTAAGATTGCTTCTGGTTCTTATTTTGAAAGAAAATATATCGCACCACCAATGTTGCTTCCATATTTGATAACAACTTTATCAGTTACAAGATATGAACAAAATTTCTTGATTTTTTCAATTACGGCAATGGTTGGCCAAGCCTGCTATATGCTGATAACTAACTGTAACAAATCATTGAAAAAAAGTTGTGCTAACATACCATAATTCACAAATCATTCCTGCCACTATTGAGATTTGTAGTGTCCACATTTTAAATGTCAACTGAAAACCCATGAACCATATTAGGATTCCAATTCTCGTGATTAGTGTGAACACTTTTCAAGTTGCAACACCTTATCAATGTCCAATTGAAAACCCATGAACCCTATTAGCAAACCAAACCCTGGTTAATGGATATGTATTAAAACCTAAAATAAAACAACACGATTTCGAACTATATTCCTTTATTCAAATGGGAAAACATGAATTCATGGCAATTTCTAATATTCCCTATGGAAAAGCTGCAACAATTTACCAACGGGGCATTTGTTTATAGTCTATTATGTTGCGTTCTATTGATGAGTCAAATTGTTGAAGCACTTATCATGATGATGAGTTAGTTCAAGCTATCATTGAAAGGAGCTCTGGCCTTGTTCCCTCTCCCTCATTGAAATGAGATCTATCCCCTCTCTTGACAATGGAGTTTACCACCCAAGAAACTACCCAGAAGATTCCATAAAGCAAAAAAAACATAGATTCACGAGCCACTGTTAAAATAAAATGGCACAATATTCAAAATGAAGTGATAAGCCTTTCCCATTCTCATCACTTCAGATTGGCATGAGTTAAAGTGATGAGGTTGGTTTCTATCAAATAGTAAACAACTAAGAATTTTCGAAAATTTAACATAACCGAAGCTTACCATCTATAAGGATCACGTACAAGCATCCCATGATAATTGTATACTACAGATTCATCTCTCCTCACTTCTCGATAATCTAAACATTCTTCAGCTGGAAACGAACCCATATTAAATTCAGGAGCTTGGCACAACCTAGCCGAATAATTAATAAATAAGGGAAAACTTCTCTTTGTATTTAGACTAATGCCCTTCCAAACGAACCTACATTGTGTACAAAGATATGCAATTAATAATTAGGAATATGTTAATAAAGCCCAATTTATTTCTCCAAGGGAAAGATCATAAGGCATCATTGCTGAGAAATGGCCATCAACAATTCTCCAACTGAGTGACCTTTATATGTTGGCAGCAGCTAGCCAAATTCAGATGGGAGCATGTTGAAAACAGTTGGCCCAACACGTAATGTTAAACCAAAGCTCAACAACCTTCACTCCACACCATGGTCATCTACCATCACTCTCCAATGCAAGCCATGGCAGTCTACCTTCAGGGTCCATTGGTTCTTGAAAGATGAAGTTTAGATTGTTATTGTTTCAGTTATAACTAAGTTTTTGATTAATGGTAGAAAATATTTCAATTTTCTAAAATCAAATCAAAAAATTCATTGTTTGACACATAGGATGAGAGGAGAGTTGATTTCAGAGGGGAATACCTTACGGTGTAATTATCAGCAAAAGTAACGTGTGTCAAAAGGAACTTAAATGCCAAAACAAGCACTCGTTAAATGTATGTGGTTTAGAGATTGGATTATCACCACTTATAAGTTGCATATGACGATTCACCACTTAAAGGTTACACAAGGATTACAGGCTGCATTCACCACTATCGAATGGCTTCAGTCAATCGTAGTACTCTAGCGAAAACCTCATATCATATCACGTCGGGTTCACACCACAACTTTTCCACACACTCACTACAACTCAGACCCACGACTTATTTCATTTTCACAATGCTGATAAATAGGCATCTAATCTCTCCAACACAACATGCAGGGTTCAATAAAAACATTGAACGTTACAACAAGTATCCTCATGACTCCTCTTCTCGTATTGTATATTCATTAGGGGGTCTATTCAGGTATGAACCTACATTGGCAAAAGATTGTGAATTAGTGAATCAAAATGAAAAGTTAATCAAAATGATATGCAAACGATCATTGAATGTAGTGTAACGTACTCTAGGATAACACAATGTAATGCAGTGAAAAACATTACTATGATTGGAAGATTGGCATAAGGTAGATTTGAAAGGAGGATTGCAGGGATGCAAAAATGATAGTAATGGGGTAAAGTAGTTACTGATGGAGATATAAATGGTGTTAAAAACTGAAGAATCAACTTTATTAATAAATTGGGTTGCTCACAGGTAAGGAGCTCCATCTAGAGACTACATTTGGCAGAAGACTCTACACCAATCATCTTACAATAAAATATATATATTTTTCAAAGAAGTATGGAAGTTAGAACAACTGCCTAAGAAATATGAACTAATTCCTAATCTAAGGCTCTAAGAATGACTTTCTCCTAATTTACATATTCTCGATTATCTGCAACACTCCTTAATGGATAAAGGGGTTCACAATTATTCCTACAATTTCCCTAAACAATTCAAACTTTATTCTACCGAGAGGCTTAGTGAAAATATCAGCAGCATTGTCATATATATTGCAATATTCAATATGGTTTTCTTTTGACTGAACTTTTTCCCTAGTAAAATGAAACTGTGTATCAATGTGCTTTGTGCTTTTATGAGATAATAAATTATTTGCAATTTTGATAGAGCTCTGGTTGTCGCATTTGATAACTATTGCAACCTTCTGTTCTTCTCCAACACCATGGAGAAGCCTCCTCAACCAAACTACTTCACAAGTTGCTACACACATCGATTAATACTCAGCTTCTACTGAAAACAAGAATATTGTGTTATTTTTTTTGTTACTCCATGCAATGACCCCAGACCCAATGTTGAATGCATAACCTGTTATGGATCATCAGTCATCTAGATTTCTGGCCCAGGCAGAGTCTGAAAAGCTTGTCATTCTAACATCAAATGAATCAGTATAAATAATACCAAAGTCTAAGGTTCCTTGCAGATACTTTAAGATGCCTTTCAGTGAAACCCAATGACTCTCAAGAGGCTTTAACATGAATTGACTCAATACACTGACTACATAAGCCAAATCTGGCCTAGTTGTAGTCAAGTAGATTAGAATCCCAACCAACTATGTATACAATGTTGAATTTGCCTCCTTAGAACCATCGTCGTTATGAAGTTTGGTATTTTGCTGTAAAGGTGCTGTTGTAGCTTTGCGCTAATCCATTCTGAACTTTTTCAATAAGTACCTGACATACTTACCCTGTGATAGAAAAGTCTGGCCGGAATCTCTCTAGAGTTCCAAACCCAAATAGTAGTGTAGCTCTCCAAGGTATTTCAACTCGAAAACTTGTTACATATGATCTTTGATTTCTTTAATGAGTTCATCTGCATTTCATGTAATGATAAGATCATCTACATATAAACAAATAAAAAAAATTGGCCCCTCTTTGTCAAACACAGTGTATAGATTAGGGTCATTCTTGCTTCTCTTATAACTATGTTGTAGGAAAAATGAATCAATTTTGTCATACCATGACCTGGGTGCCCGTTTTAGTCCATAGAATGCTTTCTTTAATCTACAGACTAAATGTTCTCTCTCCTATTTAACAAACCCATTAGATTGCACTAAATACACTTCTTCTTTAATTTGCCATTTAAGAATGCAGATTTCACATCTAGCTGGTGTATCGTCCAATGATGTATGGTAGCTAAAGCGATTAGTATTCTGATTGTGTTTAATTTAGCTAGAGGGGTGAAGGTTTCCTCATAGTCAATACCTTATTTTTGCAAATACCCCTTTGCAACCAGCCTAACTTTATATTTGTTTATACTCACATCTACCTTAAATTTAGGCTTGTATGACCGTTTACAACCTATGGGTTGTTTTCCCTCACGTAACTCAATTAGATCCCAGTTCCTATCTTCTTTCGAGACATGACAAAAAGCCTTACATCCAAAGACTCTACGATGACTTACTGCAAACTTGAAGCCAAACAATGCTTCGAAAGGAGTTTTATAATCAAAACACGTAGTAGGCCTCCTATTCTTAAAATACATTGCAGTGTTTATAGCTTCTGCCCAAAAACCGTTGGTGAGATTCTTACCTTTCAACATATTGCAGCCACACTCCACAAAGGTTCTATTTTTCTTTTCCACAACCCTGTTTTGCTAAGGAGTGTAAGGTGTTGTGAACTACTAATATATTCTATCTTCTTTGCAGTATTTGATGAAGTCACCCTTCTTAAATTCTACACGTTGGCCTGAGCGAAATTTTTTTATGAACTTTCCTCTTTTCTTCTCAATCATACTTCTGAATTGCTGGAAGTATTCAAAAGCATGACTTTTCTTCTTGAGGAAATACACCCAGGTGAACCTTGTACATTCATAAACAAAAATTAGAAAATAGAAGGCCTCTCCTAATGACCTTGTCTGCATTGGCGCACATAGATCAGTGTGTACAAGTTCAAGTATATTCCTCTCCTTCCTATCAACAATAGCAAGAAATTCATCTCCATGTAGTTTACCAAGGGCACATGCTTCAAAGTCAACATGCATATTCTTTAAAACAGGAAGACCATTCACCATACCTTTTTCTGAAGACGTAGGTGGTCATTGAAGTTTATATGCCCAAATATCGGATGCCATAGATTTTTTGCAAACATGGCTGATGATGCCAACACTTGATGTGACACACGTCTAACATCCAGTTTATACAATCCTCATACACTTACACTTGTTGCAATGGACTTCATCTGATCTAACAAGTCTTTAATTGCACAATAAGATTTAAAGAACTCTACCTTAAGATCCTGATTTGTTATTCTAGATAGAGAAATCAAGTTCTTTACGATCCTTGGAATATACATAACTTCATGAATATGCCTAATGTTTCCAACAAGTAATATGACATCGACATCTCCATATCCCTTGATCTCATGCCCATTATCATCTCCAAGTAGACCTTCATACCAATGTTGGATTCTCTAAAATTTTTAAACCATTTCCTCTTACCTGTCATATGGGAGGGGGCTCCTCAGTCCATGAACTAGATTTTTGCTTCATCCTCCTTAGTTGTTTGCGCAGAATTAGATACGAACAATCTGATATTCGAATGTTGATCTGCATCAGCGAGATGGTTTGAATGCTTCTTGTGTCTCTGTTGATCTTCATCAAACTTCTTCTTCCGACAATGTTTAGCTACATGACCAACTTTACCACAATAAAAACATTTTATTCCTTAATCACTTTTGTTTGAAAACATACCTTGAGATGGAGGTGGATTTCTTTGTGGGGTTCCTCCACTTTTGTGTGTTGCATTTATTTTTTTTGTAACCGGCTCTTTCTTTGCCATTAGGGCAAGATTTCAGCTCAGGGGTTTCAGGATTATCCGTATTTCCTCCTCGTGTGTTACGATCCTTGTCAATTCTTCAAACTTGGGTGCTTTTTCTCTTACATTCACCATAGTGATGAACATCTAATAGTCACCAATCATACCATTCATGGTAATCGTGACCAAACCAGTGTCTAATATTGTTTCGCCAATGTCACCCAACTTATTCTTAAGTTCCTTGATACAAAAGATGAATGCTGCTATTGATTCATTTTCCTCCATTTTAATGGAGAGAATTTTTCTCTTTAGAAATAACAGGAGATTTGTGTTCTTCATCTTGTACAAGTCTTTGAGAGTTGTTTAGATATCTCATGCAGATTTACAATCTCGAATAGGAGGAATAATGCAATCTTTCACAGACAATTTGAACAACACCTTTGCCTTATTCTCCCTCTTTTCAGAGTCCTAAACTATTGTTGTTGTTCCAGCTGTACCTAGGATTGACTTCAACTCATCACCAGTTGCAATGGCCCATGCATTTTTCCCCTCCAACAAGGTTTGCAACTTAAATTTCCAATTAGAGTAATTGGAACCGTCAGAGCTTATTACTCTGGTTCAAATAAGTCCCTTTCATCTCATTATTCATCATGACAATAAAAAAAAATGACATGCAACAAAAGGAAGCTAGAAATATCCCAAAGCCACAACAAACAATCTCAAAACACCTCCTCAAAATGCATACTTGATTTCACTAAACGATATTGCCCAATTCAATTTAGTTCAAAAGAAACCCTTTTAAATTTGATTTTAAAAGAGCCCCTTTGTGTTTTTAATAAAAAACAAAACTCCTTCGATTAAAAAAAAAAATCTTCCCCTTTTAATGCCTGCAACTAGAATTTTATAATGCGAAAAGTCTTTTTTTTTTAATCCACAGATGTTACAATCGGTCGGCCGCGCCATTACCATGCACCGAGCCTCCAAGCTGGCGCAGGAGACTCAATCCAAATCTGCCAATGTCATGTCGGGCGAGGAAAAAATTCGATGGGAGAGAGGTAAAAAAAATGGCTATATACTAACATGAGTCTACAGTAACGACAGCGATTGATAAACTAAATGGAGTACTAACGACTTTACATGCTTGTTCCTTTCGTCAACTCTTCCTCAAAAATTCGAAAATATTTGTGATTGCTACCAGCTAGAGCCTGGCATGACTACCGTGTAAGGACACACTCGCCTTTACCTGTGTACTCCTAGACGGATCACAACCATGCACCAAGCCTCCGCTTTGCCTTTGAATTCTTTTTATGGTCTTCCAATCGGAAACTGCTCTTGCGATCCTGCGTGGAGGCACCACCGATCCTCACACGCCAGACTGTTGCGCCCCATCAGTCCACCCTCGGTTGGTTCCTTACACGGCAGTCCCACCGCACGGCTCCGTCACCGCTTACATGGGCCACGCCAGCTCATCGCACCATTTTCAACTCTGCTTGTCGGTTATGGGGTTCGAAACGTTATCACCGATGCTAGATGAAAGCTCTCAGCAGCTTCAACTCATCGCAGACTCCACCTCGCAGGCAGCACGCAAACTCTACCACACCTTGCACTCGCCCGCAACAGGACCCATTTTCTTTGAGGAAGAGCGATGATGATTGTGAATAAAATTAAAAAAAAAAAAATAATCTGCACTGCTCCTTCGCCTCCTCACCATGCCAGGCTATCCTCACACCAGCCACCAAGGGCCCTTCTTCTGCCATCTAGACATTCACTCAGCTATCAAAGCATATTGGCTTTGACTCACTAGCCTTGGAGCTCGATACCATGTTAAAAACTGAAATATCAACTTTATTAGTAAATTGGGCTGCTCACAGCTGAGGAGCTCCACTCAAGACTATTACAATAAAAAATTATATAGCTTTCACATAAGTAAAGAAATTAGAATAACTGCTTAAGAAATATGAACTAATTCCTAATCTAAGGCTCTAAGAACCTAATCTCTCCTAAATTACATATTCTCTATTATCTGCAACAAATCAATCATTTTACAATAAAAAAATATATAGTTTTCACACAAGTAGGTAAGTTAGAACAACTGCCTAAGAAATAAAAACTAATTCCTAATCTAAGGCTCTAAGAACCGAATTTCTCATAATTTACATATTTTCCATTATTTACAACAAATAATAAACATGTGCTCTCATACCATATCTCACCAAAATGGATGGTAACTCCCAAATTATACATTTTACTAGTACAAACAATATGGATGATAACTCCCTAATAATGCAATTTACTAGTACAAACAACATTAGACAGTAGCTCCCTCATGATGCAATTTACTAGTACAAACAACATTAGATGGTAACTCCCTAATAATGCATTTTATTAATACAAATGTAAATTAAATATAAATGGATCACCATAGTTGAGATTCACATTCCGAAGTGTCTCTGCATTTCTATTTTTTAATTACACATTTACAAATATTTTCCCAATCCCAATTGATTAAATGTAAACATGTATATGAATTCCAAGTGATTTGATAAAGTTTCAAAAAAAATTAAATTTAATTGAAATTACTTTATTTTCTCCCAGCAAAATGTTGTAAATTATCAATATTAAAATATTTGAAGAAGTAAACCCAAAAGCCTATGACAGTATTTTAGTTGAATAAATTTCCAAAAATGGTAAATAAATAATTTTAAAAATTATTATTAATATAATAAAATAAAAGTGAAGGGTAGTTTTGTGATATTTTAAAAAATTATAAAATTAAATTGTTTATTATAAAATTAATATTAAAAAAATTGAATTTTTATATATTTAAAATATATTATAAATAATAAAAATAATTTTCTTTTCCGGCATTCTAAGTAGTAAAAAAACATATTCTTGCCCCCAAACTGTACTACATATTCTAATTAAGAAAATCTCAATTTTATCGATGAACTAAACTGCATCCAAATTAGATATACCGTTAAAAAAGTCCTTTAATAGTTTTTTTTGCATACGAAGAAACAACAACCTAAACTGATATGCACTATGTTTCAAATAAGAAAAATAAAACTAGCCCATTAAAATCACAGCTTATAATCAAAGAAGTGTTGTTCAAGTACAAACTTCCTATAGCTTTATAGGAGCCTGCAACTGTATGGTCACCATCTGAGGTTTCTGCAATAAAGCCACCAAAGATTACCCATTATAATTGTAACAGACAACAAGGCAATCCATGACAATGTCGAACAAATTTTAGTAAAATGTCAAACAAACATTATCTATTATTATTTTTTATAATAGTAACAGAGACTACAGACAACAAGGAAATCCGGGATAATGTAAACAAATATTATTCATGGTTATTTTTTATGATGGTAAATTTATATTATTATTTTTTTATGGTCGTAAATCTATAATTATTTGGAGAAATAGGAGAAAATTTAAGATGAAACTTAATGAATATTATTATAACACCAAAAAAAATTATTGATGGTTATTTTTTTATGATGGCAAATCTATAACTATGTGGAAATTTGCACCCTTATGGTCACTATATGCGGTTACTAAAATAATGTCAACTCAAGAGTGGCCATTACAATAGTAACAGAGACTACAGACAACAAGGAAAACCATGATAACGTAAACAAATATTATTCATGATTATTTTTTTTATGATGGTCAATCTATAACTATCTGGAGCAATAGGGAAAGCTTAAGCTGAAACACAATGAATACTATTATAACACCAAAAGTAGATTATTTATGGTTTTTTTATCAGGGTAAACCTATAATTATTTGGAATAAAGGGGGAAATTTTAAAATAAAATTCAATGAATATTATTATAACACTAAAAATATATTTAATGAACTTATGATTTAATAAGACAAAAATCTAACATGGTCAAAAACTTATTCATTGAACTTTATCACCAAAGAAAAAACTGTCCTCTAAAATTTGAAACCAATCGGAAAAATAACACCCCATTATATAAACCAGCCCCATTATATAAACCAGTGATGATAGCCACAAACATGGACGGCCCTCCAAGAATAACTATCTTCGGAATATGAATCCACTCGAGTGTCTCTAGGTTAACAGAAGCATGCCCTTCGCTGGCAATATGGAGAAACTACCCATCCATGAATAATCGTCTTCAGAATATGAATCCACTAGAGCGTATGGAGGTCAACAGAGGCATGCCCTTCGCTGGCAATATGGAGAAGCTACCTATCCATAAGCCCTTGAGAACATGTTATTCTACCCAATTCACATGCTATCTTCGAAATCCTTTTATCCTGCGGTTTGGAAAGTTTGGAAAGGTAAGTGGAAGAAGATATCAATGACAACAAACAAAATTTTAGAAATATTTAGAAATCTACAATCTAGCTACAAATAATCATGAAAAAATAGAATTCCTAAAATAACAGCGGTGTGTTCACGGAAAACCTTACTGTGTGTCAGCTTACCTCGGCGTATGTAATCATTTTTCATGCAAGGAAAGTCATCATATAGCAAGCGCAGACATTTTTAGTTTTGGATATCATATTATATATATGGGTAAATACATGCTACCATTGAATCGACTAACGGTATCATAAAGTGCATATTACTTGTGTTATATTTTAATGCAATGATTCAACAAAAAAGAAACGTACAACTCCAAAAACTTTTTCGTTAAAACGTACAACGTACAACCCCAGGTTGTTTTTATTTTTATTTTTAATTGAAGAAAGGGTGTTGGAGTAATTATTAACTATCAAGCCTATATAGTCTTACTCAGAATTAGATCATAACATTTGTAGAAAAAAACCTTCCCACTTAATCGTTGGACCATATGAAACTTAACTCTAAATAATTTTTCATAACTATAGATAGTTTTGCAGAGCAAAACATATATGCACCTGTAATTTTTGCAAAAAATACATGTACCAGCAACTGGTTGATATATGAAGTGGATTTCTGCTCATACAAATCCAATTAATTCATATATGAGAGCAATGTGATAGCTCACCTTAGTGTATGTCGTCATTGTCATTGCTGGTAACTCATCAAGTTTGAATTTTTTAAATTGGATGGCCAGGAGTGAATCCAATTGTTTCAAATAGCTACACTCTATCAAATCTTAAAATATTTTCCAAATCTACCATCTAAAGATGCAAAGCATTTGTTTTAAAAACATTTCTTCAGTCATCTAAATTATGATATACTATATTGGGCAAATAATTGTTGATAGTAAATGGAGATATAAAACTGTAAAATGCATTTTACCTCATTCACTTCAAATCATTCTTCAGTATGCCACATACATGTATCTACTGTTGGGTTGATATACAAAGTTCTTACTTTTATACAAAATTCAATGAATTTATAAATTAATGTGAAGTGGACAAAAATGCAACATTCAATTCTCTTTCTCCATGCAATTATCCAACCTACGAGGAAGGCCTTACAACTTCAAAACATTCTGTGTAAAAAATTCACTGATTTCGTATTCATGATTCTTCAATTTCATTCAAAGATCTGTATACTTCCCGCTTTGAATTTGTATTCTTAAGTTAGACAACAGGAACTATAAATATAACAAGTACATCACTTACAGGGGCATGCCAGCTAGCTGTTTTAAGTAGCATGAAACGAGTTTCCAATAAATATAACAATGACATCGCTTACAGTGGTATGATAGTTAGCAGTCATACCTGGCGCCCTATCAAAAGAGTTTCCAACCAGTTAGAACTTATATCTCGAGCATCTACCTCTATGTGAAGATAACTACTTCAAATAGCTTAGGAGATCCAGATGCTTGCAGTTAGAAATCCCAAATGGTTGAAACTCCCTATAAAAGTTTTAATTGGCTGGAAACTCCTTCAGTAGGATGCAGGGTATGACAGCCAGCTGCCATACCAGTATAAGCCATGGTTGCCATACCAGTATAAGCCATGGTTGCCATACCAGTGTAAGCCATGTCTACCATACAAATGTAAGCGATGTTGTCCTTATATGTATTCTCTCATCAGTTCCCGCCAAGCAGTTGGAAAATGTTTAATTAATTATCTCGTACATTGTTTCGATTATACATTAATGAGAGTTGACAATGTTAAAATCATTGTGACAATGAGGGTGTACATTTGCAACCTTTTACCTACCATTGAAATTCATGTCCGTGTATATTTGCATCCTTTTAAGTGGAGTGGGTCTGAAATTTCTAGAAGGAAGGACATGAATCACAAATTCAACGTCTGTTACAGAGTGCTGGGAGTTGATAATTCAAACTCTGCAACGTGGTGAGGATTTGGCCCTTAGTTTATAGACACGACATCAATAACAAGATATTCAACGTCTGTCACAGAAGCATCGAAGTTGATAATTCAAACTCTGCAACGTGGCTAAGGTTTGGCCCTGCGTTTATAGACACGACATCAATCACAACATATTCAAACTCTGTGAGCGAAGTATGGAAGCTGATAATTCAATGTCTGCAACGTGGAGAAGGTTTGCCCCTACGTTATAGACATTTAGGTAGTAATGGACTTTTAGGTAGTATGAGGAAGATCGAAGCAGCAGATGACATAATAATGTAGAAGGGCTTTCTCGGGTATTTGTTGGCCCTTTTGAATGTGCTGCCACGTACCGTGAGTTTGACATTTTGAATTTACACGGCCTCCTCAAACTTCCCTTAGTATATGAGGTCGCACGGATTCAACTTTCTTAGGCACTCATGTCAACAATATTCAACCTGTCACACAACCTGATTTTTACCGTTTGGCTCAATGAGAGAGTTCTTTGTTTGAACGGTTAGATAATGAAACTATGTAGCCATTGGTTTGAAAATTTAATAATAAAAGCAGTTATGTTTTTCACCTACTCTTGTCCAGCATACAGCTTTTTGTTTGAACACCAAGGTAATGAAAGCTTAGCGTTAATTGTTATATATACATATATACATTCAAATGTTATGGATGGTTTATATATTTATTTATTTATTTATTTAATTTTTCATTTTTTTTTTTTCCCTTTTTGAAATAATTGGTTGAACACATAAATAATGAAAATACAGATACATGACTTGGATTTCGGTGTCTTAACACAATCAAGCCACTTGCCCACGAATTAAATGATGATGCCCTTTACTTGGTGTCTAACATCCACTTGCCCACGAATTAAATGATGATGCCCTTTACTTGGTGTCTAACATCCATAGCACGCATAACCATGCTCATACCTCTATTTAATAACTATGTTGCGAGGAAACATGGGTTCGGGGACGAGTATGGGGACGGGGATGGGGACGGGGATGTCATTTTCTGAAACAGGCTGCATGGGTTCGTCGGGAGTATATTATAATTTATATATATAATATATAAATATTATATTTTATATAAATTATAATATAAGTGAATTAGTATATTTTTCAACTTTAAACAAGAAAACTAAAGTACTTATGATTTAAACTTTAAATATTTAAACATGCACATCATTGAACATTCAACATTCACAATGAAATTTCAAAATTTCTATTGTTATATCAAGTGCAAATTGGAGTTTACATATTAGTAAGAATCATGATATATGTCCATTGTCATTCTACATTCAAAATTTGCCTTGAGGCATCTCCAAACAAAACTAGGAAATTTTAAAATACTAAAATAAAAATAGCTAATGGTGAACAATAGCTTCCTCAAGTCGTGTCATCAACATCACTTAGATCTTCAATTAACATGCTCTCCAAGTAGGAATCACTCTCATCTTGAGGCTCTTTCTCATCCACAGCAACTGGAGGTAGCTCAATAAGGCCATCTGGTTGTATCTCCTCGCCCACACACATAGCATCATTTGTGTATTGGCCCCATCTCTTGCAAGGATCGTCCTTGTAACCAAGATCTTTTTGAGATATGAGACAAAGTGTGCTATGAATGTACACTAAGTTCTCTGCCTTCTTTGAGCCCAACCTATTTCTCTTTACTGAATGGATAAAGGCATAAGTAGTCAAATTCCTCTCGAAAGATGCAAAACTAGCTACTTGGAATATTAGGGGAAGCCCATTAAAGTACTTAAAAATTTAAAAATAAAAACTAAAATGAACTCCAAAGAACCCGATTTTGGGGTTCCAAGTACCCATCATCAAGGCTCTTCGTACCTGTCAAGACAAAAGAACCCAAATTTTTTAATGGAGAACTCGGTTCTTCATAGAAGAACCCGGTTCTTATGGGTTCTTCTCAGAAGCAGCCGTACAAGAATCCGGTACTTGGGTTCGAGAACCAGGGACGGGTTCGAGAACCCCACCCCCGGGTTCGGGAACCCGTGCAACATAGTTTAATACCTTCCCCACGCAATGTCTCCATAGCCTTAGAATCAATGTGTGCTTAGACGACAAACTCAACTTATTTACTCTGTCCATTATGCTCTCTATATGGAATTTTCGTCTCGCCCTCCCGATTTCCCTAATTATCGTCTGGCTTCAAATTGCAATGAGCGACATCCCTGAGCCCCCTTCACATCCTGCGAGCCTCAATTGCACCACCATGAGCCAAGAATGAGGAAAAGTCCATTGTGCTCGACATGGGAGGGGAAGAGGTAGGTTGCCCACTACAGGTGTTATTAATGAAGAATGGGCTCGATTTGACAACATAAGTATGCTCTTATCTTACACAAGTTCATCAAATCAGAGGATTGGGAGATTTTTCGTGGATGGAGTATGCTCTGGGCACTACGCAACCTCCTCAGGCATCATTTCCTCACTCCAGAACACGAAAAATCCAGAGCCAGTTGCTGGATTGCCAAACTCTCTTTCAACAAGAGGCATTTTAGCTCATCCTTCCTCCACCTCTTCCATTACATGAACATTGACTTCCCTCATAACACTCCCTCCTTCTCCTCCCATGTCCCTTTGACCTCTGTCTTTGTTCCTCTCTACTACTCATCGTATTCCACCATCTTTGCTAATGAACGCCATCACACTAGGATGCATCAACTCCTCTGAAGAATGCCCCATTGACGACCTCCAATATCTCACCTCCTCATCCTAGTCCACATCGATGCTACATCATATAAGAACAATAAGAAGAAGATGTCTAAGCTAGCCCTAACAACAAAGAATGTGTTCAACAACATCAGGTTCATGCTTTTCCCAGTTTCCATGGCACCAACTAACTCCAAACACATCCCCTCCTACACATGCAATTTTGAAATTATGTTTACTCTTTAAAAGTATGTTGAACAATGACCTCATTTCACCAGAAAAGGTTGGTTTTGGTTTTATTTCCTCATACATTGCAACAACCCTTAACTATATATTTTTGAAAGGTCTTTCTGGTTCCTCCACCAGGAGCAGATAACTTCTTTCCGGTTTATGGGAAAGGAGCGCTATGGGCATCAACCCTCCAAGCCTGTCTACATGTACTTTATGTATTTTCTCTGTTCATATAATGTGAGCTATTTGCCAAAAAGAAAAAGAAAAGAAAATATAGATAAATGATCATCCATAAGTAAGGTTAGGCCTTCCTTCTGGTTTATAGGAAAGGAGCCCCATGGGCATTGACCCTCCAAGCCTGTCTACATGTACTTTATGTATTTTTCTCTATTCATATAATTTGATCTATTTGCCAAAAATAAAAAGAAAAGAAAATATAGATAAATGATCATCCATAAGTAAGGTTAGGCTAGCTTTATAGTAGATCAAGAAACCATACTTATTAACATTAGCTCAAGATGGTAGGTTACTTCTGAATTTTAGGTAAATGCCTAGTCACTTAAAATAAATGGTTGGTGGTAAATATGGATGGGCATTAAGACACTTATATTATTTCAGTCTATGATCTCTTACAAGATAACATATACTCTTAATAGCTAGCCCTCACATAAAGGTTATAGTGACAATAATTGTGTTGGAAATACGACAAAACACATGAAAATGTTGAAAAACAAAATGGTCAAAATTAGAATGCAACTTAAAAAATCATATGATTAATGAAAAAGTAAAAATAATGTACTAAATAATTAAATATTTACCTATTTATTAATGTAAAAAGTTAAGTAAATAATTGTTTCATTCTATGATTTATCAAATGTACTTTTTTGAAACATTTTATTGATAAAAGAATTGAAATTTTATTAAAACACTATAATTATAACAGCTAAATTGAAAAGAAAGAAAAATTTAAAAAAACTTATAAAAATAAAAAATATAATTTATATTTAAAGTTCAAAATAATAAAAGATAAAATATAATTAGTGATATAAAAACTTTGCCAAATATTTAAATTAAAAAAAGAAAATTATAAAATAAGCGAAAAAATTAAAATAATAATAATAATTAATTCTTAAATCATATTAAAAAAATATATATTTGAAAACAAAATATTATTTAAAATATAAATTTTAAATAGTTAAAATAAAAGGGAAGAAGCATATATTTAAATGCACATTCTCAATTCAAAAAAAATGACTTATTACTTTTTCATTTATTTCATCCTCAGACTTTCATGTGGTTTTGCCCCATTGTGCAAAATCTTCGGATTTGAACCTAATTCTGTTTTACTTGACAAAAATCTCTAGAATAACTAATATCCTTTCCATCATTCTAGAATGATGGGATTGACTTCATAATTATTTGTAAAGGGTGATGTGTCATAATTATTGGTCAGGGGTGACGTATAAGTAACATCACATTGTTTAATTAAAAATGACACTTAGCGCTCTCTTCTCTTATCAACTTTTAGACGTGACACATTTACACATTTAACGAACTTTACCTCAAACTTTACATTCCTTAAAATGTTCAAATGACGAACTCTATATCATTCACAAGTTTCCTAGATTATATGCTTATACGTTTTATACATATCAACAATTTTGGTTTATTTTTTTTGGGTGTTTTTAAAGAGATTTTTTGGAAAAAAAATTTGGTGTTTTTTTAGGTCAAAATTTGGCAGCAATTTATTGAAATCGCAAGTTTGATAGTTAATTTCTGCATAATCAAATTGTCCCAGAGGTTTTGCAGGGTGCTGAATCTAAATATGCAGTTAAAAAGCTATTTTAAATAATACAAATCAAGATTTAATCTCAATTTTTGCCGCCAAATTCCGTCACCAAAATCTCCAAAAAATCGCACTAAAAACAACTCCATTTTTTAATGTTTTCAACACATTAATTTAATGTGCCACTTTCATTATCAATATAGTAACAATAAATTTGATTATAATTATTTCTTGAAATAGATTAAATGATTTCTTAATTTTAATTAGTGTTTTTTTAAAAATGATTTAATTTAATAAAAATATTTTAATTAGATTATCTATTGTGTCGTAAATATTATATTAATGTATTCATGTTTTTCGCATGTAAAGCAAATGAAAATTGTTTGCCCTTATTTTTAAGGTTATAAATTTATACGAAAAATATATTTTAAAAACGTTTTTTATTATTCACATTACTTGTTCCAGGGTACTCGCATGTTAGTGATGGTGTTAAGGGTGGCAATGGTGTCTTCAAGGACTCGCATATCTAGGAATGTGTATATATCCATAGGAGTATGCATGTGTTCTTGGGCATCAATACTCGACAAATACAAATTGCTAATCAAGAGGGCTGTAGAGTTAGTAGATCACTAGATCAACATGGGTTAGGAGTGTGCACATGTTTTTAAGATGATGCACCAATTTCTTGTGCAATACATTTTTATATGGCTCATGGTTAATCATTTTTACCAATTTGGACCATGTAACACATTTTTGGTTATTATTGATTCAAAGATACATAATTTGTTTACATGAAGTCTAAGTTAGTGAAATAATTCATTTTCAGATTTAAGGTAAGCCATTCAATGGAATTGTTGTGATTTTGTTTTTTATTTTTTGAAAATATAGTTTAAAATTTGGAAAAAAAATCCTTTAATTATATCCTAAGTAGAAGCACTGTATTGAATGATAGGACACTTGGTTATCATGGATAATAGTGAAAAACCAAACCTTCCATCACCGAACTGCTACTTAGAACAACCAAACCTTACAACAACCAAACAACATCTTAGAAAAAAAAATCTCAATGGAATTGATGTATCCTTGGCTACTTTGAGATCACTCATAGAAGATATCCAAAACACCAAATAACACTCACAATTGTCTCTTACAACTCCAGTAAATTTAATTGTATCATCCATTTCTAATGCCGAAAGCATATGAACTAATATTTCTAATTATAGGTATAGGATATATGAATATTTTGGAATTGGTCTAAATAAAGAGAAAATTAGAGACCTAAGCTTTACTAAACAAAATCTCTTCAAATTGTTCACTGGCCCAAGAAACAACTAACCTATACCAATCAACAATAATTCTCTTTGTATGGAATGGTACACCTACCAACCATTTTGGGACCATAGGATGGATAGATGATTTATGTTTTTATATAAACTTCCCTATAAGAAAAAGAAGATACCTCTATTTTTCTTAAAATAGTTACAAGTACATTTATGTCAACTACTTTGACACAAGATAATTCCAAGGGATGGGTTCTAGGTATGCACAATATAGATAAAATGTTATGCTCAACCAAACACTAGGTCTTCGTCCACTTAGACAAAGGCTTGACCTCGTTTCTCAACATTTCCAAGTAGTGAATAGAAAAGTTGAAACCAATATAAAAACAACCACCTTGAATCACATCTTATTACAATGCAAGACATTAGTAGCATTGTCACACTAGAAGCCACCAACAAGCGATGTTGTGGGATGAGTTAGGTTATCATATTCTTTAGGATGGTTCAACCAAGAGAGTGATGCACATACGTTTTGAAAACATAATCAAATTTATTGGTTTATAAATGAATGAATGACTAATGAAATGATAATGTTGTTACAATGAATTGGGACCAACTTAATATAGCCTAGTATGGTACCCTTATGAATAGTGATGACCATTTAGACATGAAATTTCAATTAACATATACATATACATATACATATACATATACATATACATATACATATACATATACATATACATATACATATACATATACATATAC
>APFE031673409.1:8153-64435 GCA_000404065.3 Pinus taeda | reverse complement strand
TATATAGGTGGTTCACAGAAACTTGGTGGTCGCTACATCCATGGGAAAATCCAGACGAATCAGCCAAAGAGATCTAACCACCGGCCAAAGAAAGAGGGTCTAACCTTAAGGGTCTCGAGGAGATTCAAATCATGACCTCCCAAGTAGCGAGGTACTTAGCAACATGAACTCGACCAGCTGAGTTAACCCTTGGGATTTCTTTGCATTTAATTATTATCACCATTAGTTTTAATATTTATTTATTATTTGCTAAATCCCACTAGCTCAAATGGTTGAGCATGGGCGTTGTTAGCAATGCGACCCAGGATCAAACCTCATACGGGATGGTTGTGCCATATGCTAAGGGGAGGATACATGCTAAAAAATCTAGTTGGCTTATGTCTAGTGTGGACCAGTCTGGGTGCAATCCCCGGGGGACTTTGGTAGATCAGATGCCCTTGGGTTGTGGATTCTTAAGCCAATGGTCAAGCATCAAGGATCACAAGCAACTTGAAAAACAAAAAAACTATTTCTTTATTATTTATTTTGTATATAACATTTCTTATTGTTTTAAAGAATGATTTTTCCTCGTGTTATTCTAAATGAGTTCATCTTTCCTAATGGTGTTTCATCTTGATTCTATGTTTGTTTGAAATTATTTGGGTTCACTTGTTCATGGAAAAAATGAGGAATTTTACTTTAGATATCACATTGAGTTTTTCCTCAAAGAGTTTTTAGAGATTTCAACTCTGTACCATATGGGTTCATTAGGTAAATGAATAATCCCTATATCTATTGTATAAAAAATGTTGTAATTTTTCAATTCAAATATCTTATGTGATCTCCACAAGGAGATATAAAAACGAACCCTTAGTTAAAAAGGTCAAACTCAAAAAATGGTGTAATATTCTCTTCTTAAAAAAGGTGTGTGAATTCTACACAACATTGGTAGAATCCTTCAATTTGAGCAATTTGTAGTCAATGCCATACTTTGATATCTTGAAGAAAAAAATACTATAAAATAATCATGCTCATTGTGCCATATATTACAAATGGGTATAAGAAGTTTCAACCATTCTATAATTCTCTTCTTCTCTCAGATAAACACTACAATTGTGAGTTTATTTAAAATTCTATAAACACTATAAACATGAAGCAATCTATGATACTAACTTCTATGATATCTTTTCAGTATCCACTAATACATTTCTAGAATTTACTGTCATGAAAAAAATTGATGCTTCTATACCAATTAGAGAACGTGGGTTTTGAACTAATTTTTTATTGACAATTTTCTATAGCAAGTATTGGATTTTTGAATCATAGATTTCCTTTCTAAAGACCTGTGTATTTCAATTTTTTTTTTATCTATTGTAATCTAAGGAAAATTAATCATAGTTACCAATAGTAAGGAAAATAAGAAATTACATAGCAAATCACATCAGAAAATAAAGAAGAGAAGAGATACATGTAGTTGAGAGCCAGCGAAAGCACACTTTTATTATTTATCTCTTAAAGTTCAATGGAACCAATACATTGATACATTCATGGATATATATACCTTGTGAGGATAATTACAACAATTTAACCATCTGAAAAAACTCAACTTAACCTATCTTGGCGAGCGACTTGACAAAGCTATCGACCCACTTACAATGTGATTTTCTAACTCGATTGAGCTAGTCGACTATGTTGACTAGTGCCTCCAACATAACCCGGAGAAAGGGAGATTTAGATATTACAAAAATTTTGTACAAAAATTATTACAATATTGACAAAAAAGATAAATATATAGGGTAAATTATGCATCTACCTGTACACTTGGTGGCTCTTTGACAGGTGCTTTTGGATAATCAATCGACACTTATTGAGTTGGTTCTTTTGAATGTTGTGTTGCTTTAGTGACTTCAACTTCATGAGATTGTTGTTTTGGAGTCACTTATGTGGAGATGCTAGGTTTAAAGAAAGTATGGGTAGGCCGAGGTGGACCTGGTTGCTATGAGGATCTGGTGGCCGTAGAGACATGTTTGGGAAATAATTTTGGTTTATAATTGGAGATTTGTTTTGAAGACTAACCATTCATGAACTTCTAGCCTTACTTGTGTGTATAGTTCTTTCATTTCTGCAAGATGTTGTACTTTATCTTCCAATGAATTTTGTTATGATATCCTATATTCGATAGGGTCCTGTTGTTTTAGTTGTTGCAGTTGAGTAAGGATCCCCTATTTTAGTTATATATCATTAACTACATCCAATTAAGATTTCTTTCTGTCTCTTATATATTGGTGTTCTTCCTACTTGAGATGAGCTTGAAGTTTCCTTCCTTTAGTGGTCATTTTATCAACTGCCTAGTTCATCCTTGTCTCTATTATTTCCTTCATCCTAATTCATGAATAAGCATGGAATATTCTCTGATAGGTATTAAATTTTATCAGGGCTAGAACGTTCTTTTCTTTAGATAATTACATTTCTTATTTACGTATAAAATTCACCCCACAACTACATAATATTATTCAAATTTACAACATTATTCAGTAGTATATGCAATTATGTAGAAAGAACATGTTGATGGTGTTGGACCCACAAAAATTTAGGGAATCACCCCGATATGAAGTCCCAACTAGACCTCACACTATTTGGTCTGGGAGTCCCATCCGGTATGATGGTCAGGTTGCCATTATCTCAAGGATTTGCCTCAAATCTTGCTTGTCAGCATAGGAGAGTGGTTCTCTTTGTCTTCGAGAAGTGAGGTTCATGTGCCTCGTGAGTGTAAGTGTACTTGTGTCAGTGGTTCTTTCACTGTGAGGGGAAACGGTGAAGGTGAGTTCCGGGTTGAAAGGAAGCAGTCCCAACTTGGCTAGGAACACACAACATAAAGGATATACATAGCTTCCGGAGGAGTAGTCCACTTGGATGCGGCAGTCACAACGTACAAGGTAAGATAACACGTACAACACTCATGGATCAGTCCTAGTCATTGTAACAATTGTTACAACAAGGTTCATGTGAAAGGTTTGTCTGATGTTTGGTAGAAAAGTCGACACTAATGGGACATCATTAGCAACATATACAACACATTTGAGTTAATAGATTATACATTACAACAAACAAATCAGTTAAGATGTAGAAAACAGGTGAAAGCAACATGCATTACAAGTGTTAAAGATTAGTCTTACAACAATACAATACATGGCTGAAAATGTGATGGCCATTGATAGGCTTCTGAATTAGGCAAAAGTTCCAAGACACATCATTACACCATACATCACTAACCCCATCAATGGGGCGTTAGAGCCACTACTTACTCCTGAAACAAAAGATTACAAACTCTCTTGGCTATGTGGGAAGAGTTGAGGTGAAAAGTCCTTTCATGTACAAATAAGGGCATTATTTATAGCCCAGGGTGACACCGACCCTTATGGCTGTTCATGTCGAGCTAGAGTGTTGTTGAGTGATGGATGTCTTCATGGTGTATCATAGGTTCACCTATGTATGGTGAAGTGCGTGGAGTCTTCGATGGTCCTTGGTTCGCTTGATGAAGCTTTATCATGTTGTTCCTTGCTTTCATATTGTAAGGCTTGACAGGCTCACTTGTTCAGGAAGGTGCATGTTCGTCACACTCGTCCGCTTCACATGCTTCCTTCATTCATCTATTGGTGAACCTGTCCATCTGGATGTGCTCCATTTTTTCATCCCATTCATCGTCTTGACATGTTTTTTATGTACCTACACATATAGTCACTAAAGATGAGATGACATCAAATCCAAAACCTCCTAGTCTACCATGACACATGATCATTCCAATGTGGGTGACCAAGAGAGGTAGCAGGGGTGTGATGTGGGATGATGGATCTAGGCAAATACTGATGAAAATTGTGCAAGAGTCACTGAGGGATGGAGATAGACAATATGAATCAACAGTGACTGTCAGCAAAGTCTGGCTTGACTAGGAGGTAAAATTGTGCAAATTTTAGGAGGGATAATCTGAGCTGCAGGAGGGTAGGGTAGGCATGCTCTGTGCATTTTCTAGAACGAACAGTTAGCACGAGCTAGACAAACAAATTTGTGAAATTTTCAAGAGGAACAGATCAGGTTACATGAAGGGTCAAGAAGTATGGATTTCGCAATTTTTCTGGGGAACTGCCTAGGAGACTGGCAGCCAGAGCTGCGCAATTCCCAGATGGAGCTGCTAGTTGGCTGCTAGGGTCACTCGCAGCTAGAACTATGCAAATCCCAAACAGAACAATCAATTGGCTGCTAGGGTCATTGGCAGCGAGAACTACACAATTCCTAGAGGGAACTTCCAGTTAGCTGTTGTGGTCACTAGCATCCAGAACTGCGCAATTCCCAAAGGAAACTGCCAGTTGGCTTCTCAGTCACTGGTAGCAGAAACTACACTATTCCTGGAGGGAATATGCAGTGTGCTGTTGGGAGCTACTCGTTGTGAAAAATGTACTAAGGCAGAGAGGCCGTCCTGTTGATCATCTTTGTGTAATTTCTGAGCTAAGCTGACTCATGAGTAGTGAGAGGCCTGCTCATGAGCACTGGGAAATTTCTGAGATGAACAGTCAGTCGACTACCTGAATGGCCATCATGAGTGTTGTTTGAGTTTCTTACAGGTAGCGCATCTTGAAAGTAATAGCTTGGTACTTTTGCATTGCTATGGTTGATAGTCGATTAAGTCAAAGCAGGGTGATGGTTCAACTATCAGTGAGGACTCTATTTGTCAGAACTTCAGAAAATATGACTAAGTGTGTCAATACTAGAGAGATTCATAGGTGATCATACGAACACACACTCGCATGACTTGACAACAAAATGACCGAACCATCCAGACACACATGTTCAACATGACTAGTCGACAGTGTAAGCGATAAGCGCGAAACTCATGATTGATTGTTCATGATCAAGACGACGCTTGCGCAATAGTGAATGTGACTCTGTGTGTCAGTGTTGTAGATGTCCTCATGGCAAACACAACAAACACATATGAAGCAAAGTCTTTGAGCATAACTAGAACACGATCGCAAGCATGACTTAGACATCAACATGCAGAGACTTGAGCGCAATAAACAAGAAAGGTGATTGTAAAGACTCAAACCAGGTCACGGGGTGAAGCTAAGTGTGTGCAGTCATCAAGTGAAACTCTCCAAGGGAGGCTCTGAAATTGGTATAGGCCAAAATTTTGGAGGGTGTTTGTAGCTGCTACAACACTTGGAAACACACTGGTAGAACTCTAGCATCTCTATTTCAGTTCATTTTTAGCACAGGGCCTTGCTATTTCGGGAAGTATTGAATTGTCGTGCAAGTTACTTCAGTTTCTCCACTTACCCCATGGACATACATGGTTCACCCTTTTCCAACTCAGTCAAACACAACCAAAAGTTCAGCTTAGATCTGAGTGTTTCGAATCTAGGAAGGGTAGTCTAGTTCATGAGTTGAAGATTTTCAAAGTATACGTTTTCGTCTTTTGGTGTTGATCTGCTCCTAGCAAGCCTGGATAGTACCTCAACGGTGTCACCCAAGAACACACACATTGCTCCACTACCAGCAAGCTTGGTCAGCACCCCGGTGACGTTTCATGCCTCACCTCTTTGCACAAGAAGCCTTTCTATTCTTTTGCCTTTGTATTTATGAAGAGAACTATGCATAAGCACTTATTTATTTTTGGAGCATAAGAAGGATCCCTTCAGAGAACGATGTAATACCTCTGACATAGGTTTTCTCATTCAGATTTTTCCCCTTCTCCATTTCTACTAGCTAGATTAGCTTAGACACATAGAGAAGAAAATTGATTATAGGCATGGAGCTTCCCAGTGTAGACACAGGTTCACGGTTGGACCAAAGCTTCCCTTACAGACAGTTCGTAACTTTTATCAAGACTTCATTAGTCGAAGGTTGTAACCAAGCACAAAGAACATGGACATAAGACGGGTCAAGTGCTGCAGTGTCACAAGTCTTCTTCAAATTTCAACCACATACTTTATTCAAAAGCCAAAACGTAGTAGTTGGTAGCACTTATTTCTGGGAACAAATATAGTAATATACCAAATAAACAAAATGAACGTGAACAAAAATATTAAGGAGAATTAGACAAAGCAAAATCAAAGACAATAATCAAAACAATCCAAATGAAACAACAAGCAGTAAGCAGACTATGTACATGGAACAGGCGTGACCCGACCTATTGAAAATAATGCTTGAGATCTTGTTCGTTGAAAGGAAGGTTGTCAATCTTCCCATCAAGTGATCGCAAATGATACATGTATGGGCCAAGATTCTCATGAATTGTGTATGGGCCAATCCACAGGGACTGGAACTTTGTATTTATTCCTTTGTTTTCATGGGGCTTATCCCATTTCATAAACTAAGTCATCCACATCGAAGCTAGCTTTCCCTACAGACTTCTTATTAAACCACCTCTTGATACGGTTCTAGTGGAGCATGTATTTTTCTTTTGCTTTCGTCCTTTCTTCTTGGAGCTGATGGAGGGCATCCATCCTATGCCAAACTAGCTAGTAAGGCTTGCCTTGGGATTCCTGAGAAATATGAAGAGAAGGCAAGTAGATATTTGGTGGGAGATTAGCTTCTTTACCATAAACTATGAAGTATGGTGAGATGTTCAGAGAGGGCTTAGGGGTTACACGATCAATTCATAGTGAATTTGTTAGGGTGGTATGCTGGTTACACTGCTTAGGGAAAACGATCTTCTTGAATATACGAATGAGATTCTTGATTGTAGACTCTTTTAGGCCATTTTCTTGTGGATAGTAATTCGATGAATGCTTTAACACAATACCATTCTGTAATGAAAAGTCATAAAGTTTTAAAGATGAAAAATAAGTCACATTATCAAAAACAAGTGATATCAGAACGCTAAAGCATGCGATGATATTTTACTGGAGGAAGCTAATGACCTCTTGGTTGTTCACTTGTTTGAGCAGAGATGCCTCTATCCACCGCGTAAAGTAGTCAATTTTTGTTAGGATATAGCGGTGTTTCTGTGATGAATGAGGGAAAATTTCCCCAATAATGTCTAGGCCCTACTATTGGAATGGTTTAGTCACCACAACAGGGCGTAGTGGAGCTACTAATCTTCTTGTTCTGTCAGTGCATCATTGATAGATTGAGCATTTGCGGGCATAGGCATGTACATCCTTGAATAATGTGGGCCATTAAAAACCAGCTCACATAACCTTGTGTGCTATGGTATTTCCCACAATGTGACCCTTGGTGGGCATCATGCAGATCTTGAAGTTTCTTCTCTAATTCCTGCGCCTCAAGGCACCTGAGCAAAACTCCATTATTGTGATTTTTATAAAGCACTCCATGCATCGACTGATATGCTAAGGCTTTCAAGCACAATGCCCTATTTTTTTTAATAGAAAAGTGGGAGGGTACAGTGCCATGCTTAAGGTAATGGCATAAATCCGCATACCAAGAGGTTCTGTTTTCCATGGGGTTTTCTCACCTTATTTCGTAGATTTCAATCTCCTACTCCCAATCGGCGAGCTCTTCCTCATTCTCCTGAGTGTGTACTGCTTCAGCTGCAAGTCTATAGAGTCCATACCCTTTGATTGTGTGTACTGGCTTGATTTCAAGGTCATATTCTTGCAAACCTATCATCCAGTTCGCACTTCATTCTCATAGCTCTTGTTGTACTAGTAATGTATGAACTGCTGGGTGGGGAACGAAGACTATGCACTGGTTCTTCAGCAAATAGGGCTTGAAGTGTTTCACCACCTTGTAAACTGCACAAGCCTATTTTTCAATGGTGGAGCAGTTAAGCTCTACTCCCTACATGCATGCACTCTTGAAAGAGATGGGACGTTCATAATTATCTTTCTCTTTCTGAGTGAGTACTGCAACTAGTGAGTTATCAAAAGCGAAGGTGTATAGCAGGAAATCGTTTTTGAAATTTGGGTTGTAAAGTGAGGGAGCTTCGATGATGGATTACTTAATCTAGGCGAATGCATGCTTTTCTTTCTTGCCCTAGGTGTAAAATACATCTTTTCTTAATCATGTCCTTCATGGGCTTGACTATTTTCATATAATCCGAGATGAATTTTTGGAGGAAGGTTATCTTGCCCAAGAAGGATTGCATAGCTTTCTTGTTGACTGGGTGAGGAATTTGCATGATAGCTTAGACCAGGTTCGGATCCATCTTGATCCCGCTCTTGGAAAAAATGTGTCCGAATACACTCCTCTTGGGATTTAGGGAAATCCCGTATCTTCAGCATCACTCGAAAATATTCTTAAGATGGCATATGTGGTCTTCTCACCTTCTTGAGAACACAGTAACATCATAGAGTTATACCACCATGCTCTTCCCAATGAGTACAGAAAAGGTGATTTCGATAGCGTGTTGAAATGTTGCACCTTCATTTACAAGCCCAAATGGCATTCATCTATATGCGAACGTACCCCACTTGGTATGGAGATTAGTTTTGACTATGTCAGGTTCTGCTACTAGAACCTGATTGTATCCTAAAAAGCCATCAAGGCGAGAGAACATTTGTGCCCCAGATACTATTTGCAAAATATGGTCCATAGATGGCATGGGGTAGTCTTTGTCTGAGATGTGGTTAACATTCTGGAAATCAACAGATAAGTAGATTTCTATGGACTTCTTTCGTACAGGCACAAGGTTGGAGACCCAGGTGGAATGACAAATTCTATATATGATATGTGCATCAAAAAATTTAGTAATCTCTTTCTATATGAGGGGTTCAAGTGACAGATGTACTTTTCTTAGCTTTTGTTGATATGGCTTGACCCCTTCCTTGATTGGGATGATATGTTGGATGATCTGTGTTGTTAGTGTCAGTCTTGTCATACCACCATCAGTGATCAAAATCTGCTCTTTTGCATTTGCATAATAGGAGTCCCATACTGTAAATTTTCATCACTCCATTAGGTCATGGATCCACTAATGGTTGAGGTCACTTCAGTTTTCCCTCATGAAGTATACTTGCTGATCCTCTTTCCTATAATCTTCAGTCATGATTCATTCTCATTCTGTAATTTATTTCATTAGGTCATAGGGTTTGGTCTCATTAGGTTTAAGTTTCGACTTTGTCAATTTTGATGGTTAAATGCTAATAAAGTTTAGCAAGGACATGAGGATGCCAAATAACTTCAAGCATAGTATTTGGAAAGTCAACAAGTATTCTTTTTTAAAAGCTTAATGTAATTTTCACCTCAAAACATGTTTTGAGGTGAAAACATAGTATTTTGTTTTTGTTGTCATTTCTTATGTAATTTCATGTTCCTATATGTAATATTGGTTCCCAACTGCTCCTGAGCATTAGTCCATACTACCTAACTACAAACATTGCAAAAACTCAAGTCATCATGAGTTAATCCACCTGCAAAAGCAAAAAGTGAAACAAGCATTAAAACAATGTTTTCAAAAAGGAAAAGAACATTAGAAAAGTGGGTTTTCTTAAAGTAAAAAAGCAAAATGGTGCCCATATATAAACCCCCTCATCCTACTTTTATTTCATTATTTCATTTTGCAAGTCAAAGAAACCAAAGGAGAGAATAAAAAAGCAATTTCTAGCAAAATAGGGGTAGCGTAGCGTGTAAGCCACTAGCACTTCGCTTCTAGAGGTATTTTGCCCGACGTTGCACACATGGAGGAGTAAACTGCGCATATGGGGTTTTTTCACAGTATAATTGTCAATGGGAATTGCGCATAGGGCATGGTACTACATGTCTGTGCAGGAGCGCTGCACGTAGGCCGTGGTACTACACATCTGTGTAGGAGCGCTGCACGTAGGGAAACAAACCATAAAACCACTCCAATCTTCAAATTTTTTCCAAATTTCCTCCAAATTTCACCTTCTACAAGTACATACTATCACCTTTCTTGATGATTGGCTTGCATATGTGAATTTTTAGACAATTCTTCATTCCTAATATAAAACCCTAGTTTTTCACTATAAACCCTAATCATTTTGTTTTTCCCATTGCCTAGTTTCATAACTAAACCCCTTACCCATCATTCCCTTCACCCTCATCTACATTTCACCATTTATTACTCATTCCCTAAACCCTCCCCTCACTCTCATGGTTTGTCCATAACTACCTAAGTTCACTCAAACTCATCCCTACAAACCCTAGAGTATCCCATTCATTCCCTTTTATTGTCTAAAATTGTGCAAACTAACAAGGATGGTTAAACATGAATAGAGGTGACTATGATTATGATGAGAGGAGAAGGCAAAAGAGAAAGCCTCATAAGGGAGGTCAATTTATGAGAGAAGAGCTAACCAACCTAGCAGAACTACAGGCCTCCCAATTAGTAGTTTCTTGTTTCAGACACCTTCAATGTGATGAATTCTGTGAACTAGTGGAGAGAGTTCAGTTTCATCATGAATTGGCTAAACTCTTTGTAGCCAACTTGCATAGCAATGAAGTGACTCTTGTTGGGGTGACTTTCACAATGTCACCATCTATTATTTCAGAGGCCACCAAAATCCCTGATATTGGTGGGAAATGGTATAAGGCTCAGGACCTTGATGAGCATTATTATGAGCCTTACATTAAGCCTTAGTACAGAAGTCAGGTGAAGAGGCTTTTCACCTTCAAATTTTTGGAGAACAGGTATGTCCCGTTGATGAGGATTATCATCAAATATTTCAGTTGTGAGGGCAGATTTTCCAGGTTGTACACTTACCATATCAGGCTCCTCATGCACTTTACAAGGGTGAAAATGTTGCACCTCCCCTACTTTTTGTTTAGAAACATTGATAAGATGGATTACCTTGTGCAGAAGAAGCCATACCATCAGCAGATGAACAACATATATCATTAATCCTTAATCAAGATTATTTTTCTTCACCATCTCAATCTTCTAAATATCCCTTGGGAGAATTTCATTACTCATGACATGTTTAGGGGATACCAAATTCTTCCATCCATGGTGCAAGAAATAGGTCGGCCTTCTACTCATGTGGAAATAGGAGAGGAAAACAAAGAGACAAAAATTGTTGAGGTGCCATTATTCTTGACATATTAGAGAGGTAAAGGAAGTTGTTTGCAATTGCTAGGCAAGTGTTTGCTCCACAAGATGTGGAATGGACCTTGCATTCTTTATCAGTTCACAGGAAAATGTTATCTCGACAGGGTGTGGAAGGGGCTTTGCCTTCTACATCAACAAAATAAGTATAGATTGAGCAACTAAACAAAGGGAAGGAAAAGGTATATGAGGATGACTTGGATGTTGAGGAGGAAAGATATTTTGACTTCACTGAGCATGAGGAGTCGTAACAATGTTATACTCATCATGGAGTTGATATCATTGACTTGGAGGCTCAAGACAAAGAAACCATCAAAGACATCCTCATACAAGAAAGGGAAGCCAAATACAAGCTTTAGTAGAAAACCTAGAGAAAGTCAAGTTTGTCATCACATACTTGGAGCAGGAGAACAAATAATTAAGTGACAAGCAAGTCCTTATGGAGATGGAAGTGCTCAAAGCAAAAAGGGAAATAGGCAAAGAGACACAAGTCACATTGACTCCTATTGATCGAGAAATTTAAAGGAAGAGGGAGACTTGGCTTGAAAGAGTCAACCTACATCTTGAAGGGCTCATTGAGAAGGCCAATAGGGACAAGAAAATACTTAGACACATGGCATACCATTACATGAGTCGCAATAAAATTTGCAACATGAGCATTAGAAAGTTGAAGTCTAGGTTAAGGAGAGCTTTAAAAGGCAAAAAGGAGGAGGATAGATTAAATATGTTGGCTGAAGTAGTTGATGGTGGTGCCTCATACCAATTTTGGGCAGTTTTTGAGGAAAGTTTTTCATTTTTGAATTTTGGAAATTCAATACATAGAAAATCTGCCCAGAAGCACAGTGCCACTGGAGCTGCGCTTTTTCTAGGGGCACCCAATGCACAAATGGCTTGCATTTTTGGATTTAGGGAATCAAGGACATGTACCCTGGTAATTTTCAGAATTTTTGGAGCAGAATTATTTCACCAAAAGGTCCAAAAACACTCAAAATTTGACCATTCTGCCAGTTTTGGAAACACAGAAGAAGCCTTAGGAGAATCTATGTTTGAGGGGGTACATGAGCTCCAAATCCCAAAATTCTAGGTGTTCTAGAAGATAGACTTTAAGCCCTTTCCAATGAGCTATCCTGGGCTCCATTTGGATGATGGGAAGGCCTGCAAAAGTGGACTCAAAGTGGTCCTGCGCGTAGGACTAGTGGCATTGCGATTAGGGCAATTTTACTCACGATGACTGTTTTGCTAAATTTCGACTATTTTCTTGTTTTCTCTCTCATCGAGGTGAATTTGATGATGTAATTAATGCCATGGTTTGTAAATGTAATAGTTAAACACTAGTAGATGGTAGATTCATTACATAAAAAGTGGTTTTGGGTGTAATGGATCAGTTTCCCCTCTTTTAGAGGCAAGTTGTTTGACTACCTAGATTCCTGGTCCCTCTTTAGAAATGGTTAAAACACCACCTTTTCTCATGGTTTCAACCCCTAATGGTTAGGATGAGTGATTTCAATACCTATATCACATATTTTCTTTCTCATTGGAAAGGGTTGGATTCAGCTGCATGCTCATGTACATAACACATATCACTTTGTAGCATTTTTTGCAAGAAACTAATAAGGTTGCAACTATTTTTATGGGATCCCTATGGTATGGCCTTTAGCATGTGTTTCTTCTTCTATTATTATGTTCTCATGTTGTTTATGTATGCCTCTTTCATATAATTTCTTCTAATTGGTTGTTTTCAAGTTAGATAGGTGGAATACATTAGGTTTAATGCTCTACCTTGGGAAAACACTAGTATTTCATGTTTTTCTACTGTTTAGGAAGGATTCATGACTTGATCATGCCCTTCTTAGCTCCTCACCAGTGTAGAATTTCTCCCCATCAAGCCTAAGGTGTTGAAGCTCATACCTACCCTGCCCCATAGAATCCCCTGCAATTTTGACTTAGTTTCCCAGACCCAAATTGCCGAGCTCCTCCTGAACTGGCAAAAACATCAAAAAATTCAATCAAAACGCTTGAGCTACTATAGCTAGCATAAAATATTATTCCTGATCCAATCATCTTGACTGAGAGTCAAAAGGAGAGAGCCCTCTCTCGACCTTGTAGGGCTAGCTACAAGTTTAAGCTTGGTTTGTGGTTACCCTGGAAATTGCCTCCCTTCAACTTGAGGTCAATCTAGGTGATAACACATGTGTCATAAGTTTTCAAGTCATCATACATCCATGCAAACACATCTCGGTACTGTTTGAACAATCGAATGAAGGCTTCCCATTATTGTTGTGTACAACATGTACCAAGATTAACAAACTTTGGATCCTTTTTTATTCCTAGGTTTATCAGTTCATGCCTTATGGTCGAACTATGGTTCTTGTTGTTCCTTGGCCCTTGGAACCACTCTTGTAATTCATATAGATTTTCCATTTATACCACACCTTTTGTGATAATGTGGCCTTTCATGTCATTAACTCCTGCCTACAGAGAGTGCTCGTGCTCGTTGTCATGTATTGCTACATCTTTGAAAACATCGGTGTTGGCCATAAATTGTAGTTTCTGTTGATCATCAGTAAACACGCGTAAGTTAGTTATGTTGTCTGGGATAGATGGTCGTACAAAATTTCAATAGTAAATTTGTCCCTAATTAGTGACATTCTTGAGGCTGTATTTGCTAGTGCAATGGCAATTTCATTACGCGTATGCGGCACAACGATGATATTAAATGCTTGGAAGTTTGAGATTAGTTGCCATACCTCTTCTTGGTAGTTTTTTAGATGTGGTGATAAATAGTGAATGCTGTCACGTACCTTAAGTACCACTATATTTGAATCACCTATGTTACAGATCCATTTGGGCACATCACTCCCATCTTATACATTAGTGCTTTAGGGTCCATCAAACCCTAATTCAGTTGTTACATGCCCTAAAGAAGTCAACCATCAGAATGCCTAGATTCTCAAGAAGTTCTATGACTGAAATCATCCCAAAATTGTCTCGAAGAGGATCAACCCAGGTAGATACATTACCAGGGTGCACTGCAGTGCAGCCTAGTACACTACCAGGGTGCACTGCAGTGCAACCCAGTACACTACCAGGGTGCGTTGGGAGAATTTGAGTTAAATTTCATTGGGGTTTGGGAATATTATTATCCATTTGATGCATATAGAATATTCCAAAGTTTATCTACTCCTTTGGGCTCGAAATTGGAAGAGGGAGGAGTTAAGGAAAATCAATCCCTTCATCCCTTCCTCCATGGAACTAAATCCTAAGTTTGGGAGGGCATTCATTATCACCATTTATGGCATAAATTCCTTCATTCACTTATAAAGGGACCACTCATCTAAGTGATCAGGGGCTAGCCGGATGGCTAGGCTGGAAACCATTGAATTATAGGGAGATGCTATTAATATGAAACTTGATTTGATTTCAAGTATTGTAATGACGTCAAAATGTCTTGCTTGTTATGAGGAGAGGATGGGATTGAACTGGAGGAGTGATGCTGAATTAAGAAAATTGGGTTGTAACTTCTCCTTTTACTATTAAATTGTTCAAAGCTTTTTCCATATTCTTGTGTTATTCATTGATGCTTTCATATGCATACTATGTACTTGATTCCATGCTATGTTTAATCAATAGATCATTATCATATGCTTTGAACGGTTTTTGTCTTTTGTTTATGTGTAGGTACTCTTTAAGTAGATTAAGTATGAGAAGGAGTGACAGAATTGGTGAAGGGAGATAAGGAGTAAGTGAAAGCTTCAGGTAGGCTTCTTTACCTCTTATTTAATCTATTGGTCATAGAAAAAGTAGAGAATGTTTTGCATTGTTGTTCTAGACTTAGCTACTAATTTAGGGGTTTAAGAATTTATCCATAGACACTAAAAATTCCCAAAACAAATTGGTGACTCCGCTAGGACCTTTTATCCATATTAGTAGCTTATATACCTCCTTAGATGCCTTGACATGCTTTACTTGTTGAAATTCAACCTTTTGCATTGAATTTTGGTCAAATTTTGAGGTTAGATGACTCTTGAGTGGCCTCAAAGGTGTTAGTGTAGGCTAGCCCTAGAGAGAGTGCGTTGTAATGCACCCTCCAGATAGAGATAGTGCACTACACCACAGTTACTCCCTCTATGGCCTGTGCTGATATTCCTAGGGTCAGATTCCCACCCTTGGAATTAAATGTTTTTCCAAAATTCTTTTGATTGCTTATTTGCTGATTGTAAATGGATGTCATGTCTCTAAAGTTAGTTTTTCATCTCATTAGCTAGCCCTACTTTGATTGGATGGATTAATGTTACATAATTTTTCCTTTTTCATTATCAATCTATAGTCAAAGTTAGAATATAGTTGATTGACCTTTGTTGAAAGAAAGTGTCATAAAATCGTCTTTTCCTTCGAAAATTGAATTGTCGTAAAGTCTTCATTCATGAAAGATCAATTGATTGATGTGTGCATATCTTAGTCTTTTTGTTGAAAGTGTCGTAATTCTTGATTTATTTGAAAACAAAACTATCGTAAAGTCTTCCTTTCCTTGAAAAGAAATTGTTGTAAAATTGTCATTTTTATGAAAAAAGTTTATTGATCGATTGTGCATTAGTTTTCCTTTTTGTTCATTCACATTAAGGAAAATTGAAAATAAATACATGCATGATTGCGTTGAAGCAGTTTTTGTGTGCTGATAGGAATAGTGTAGGGAATTTGCATTTAGATTGTGATCTTTTCTCTTTGATCAAAAGGAATCTTATTTCTCTATTCCTAAGTAGCTAGGATTTTCATCGTTAAATTGAATGGAAAAAATGTTTATCATGATAGTTGCATTCCTAGGAATTGCAAACATACATCACGTGGTGAACCTTGAAAGGAAAATTATAAAGAATATAAACTTAAAATTTATTTGAATTTACCTAATGGAGCATTATCACCTAACGAAAAACAATTAGAGGTCTAGGCTAGAGACATGTTCTGACGTCGTAAAACAAAGCAGTTGTCGCTAACTTGTCTGCAATACATCTCGAGTGCGATACCTCATTCTACGTACATGTATATATGGTAGCTCGTCCATGTACCTTCGGTTATATAGGGTGGTGTTACATTACGTGAAGTATATGGGAATGCACTCATTGTTTAGTTTTGCATTAGACAACACTTATATGGATTAGGCCTCCACGTACCTTCGGGTATATATGGGAGGACAACTCTAGGTTGATATCCATATTAAGGTAACCGATTCGGCTGCCTTGTACACTGTGATACACCAAACGCGGCATTCAAGGAGATTGTTTGCCCGTACTTCTCGGTTCCCCGAGAGGTATTCTACAGTTCACAGTTGCTTGGTAAACCTTTTTCCTAGATTATCCCTCTTTTGTTTTGTTATGTTACTTTGATTAAAATAAAATTAATTGAATGTGTATAACATCCTCCATGCTCACTCTTTAGTTGATCTTAGGTTGAAACATATGACGACAAATCTGAAGTCCACCAATCAAGGAATTCCTTTTGAAGGGAATCCTAGTCCTTTTCCTTCTTTTGGAAATACTCGTGCTCCATATATGGCTACATTGTCCCTTCTGGGATTTACCATTTGCTTGCTAGTATGGTTTTTTTCGACCTCCTTGGTTCAAAATGTCATGATTTCTCTGCAATCGAGTAGACCTCCAACTGGAAAAAATCAACCTCCAGTTGATCCTAAAGTTGAACCCTTTCCTTATTCCTTGGTTGTTTCTTCCTCCCCTTCTTCCTATTCGCCTGGTGAATGTATTGTCACTAGTAACCACGTGGCTAAGAAGAAGAAGAAAGGGAAGAAGAAGAAGAATATGCAAATTTAGCAGAGGGGCAACCAAGCACCCATTGCTTTGAATGCAACATATGATGAGAAACTGCCCGTCAAGCCTCACAAAGTTCGATATCCATGGAAACTTTGTACAGGAGACCATCTTCTTCAAAATTTTCCTGATATTCCTCAGATCTTTGAAGAATGGTCTTCTCGTTCACATCATCCTATTTCATCAACTTTTGGAGATCATGTTGGTGACGCACCATCAACTAGTGGTAGTAATGTTCATGGAAAGAAGGACAAGGTTAAGTTTTCATGTAGGTTATGTGAAGGGAATCACCCCATTCACCTTTGTCCCTATTTGGATGAAGCTAAAAAGGTGTTGGATAACCACCCTACTTCATCACAACGACTTCCATCTTGTTACAAGAAACTCTCCCTAAATCCTTCACTAGTTGATGAATTGACTAACCAAAATCAACCATCAGTCAAACCAACTCTCTCTGAAAGTGAACCCTATGAGTCTATACCCGACCCAAATCAAGAGGTTGAGGTAACAGTTGACCCGATTTCACCTTCAACTATTCATACCTTTCCCAAAGAGTGTGAATATGATACCACTCAGGTTTTTTTCATTTCTTCATATTCAAATGAGCTTGGGGGCAATCCTCCTGTTCCATCAGGACAAGAGGAAAATACTCCCGTTCTTGTAACTCAAGGGTTTAATTCTCCGATTTCTACGGTACCCCATCCAAGTAGTCTGGTCACTTCCTTTGATTGGAATCAATTGGGAGGATTTCGTCTTCCTTCTTATGTGCCTTTCCAGATCATAGTACAAGTTTGTAATATGATTGTACCAGGCACTATTATAGATGAAGGTGCATTAGTGAGTATCCTTTCCTCAACTACTTGGCAAGTGCTTGTTTCGCTGTCGCTTGTGCCTTTTACCTAGAATCTATTGGCTTTTAATAGAGGAACTAGTAAATGATTAGGGATCCTCCCTCAGTTACCTATTACTTTGCGAGGAGAAATCATTTATCTGAATGTGATGATAGTCCCAGGCCCTTTAGATTACAATTTACATCTTGGGTGCGACTATGTTTATGACATGGGAGCTATTGTTTCCACACTCTTTCAAGTGATGTGTTTCCCGCATGAAGGCAAAATTTTCATCGTTGACTAGCTTTCATTTCCTCGTCCAAATATGGCTTCCATTCAACCATCTTTCCTAAATGGTCCTTTTGTACCAATGGTATCATCCCCGCCACGGGTTAATTATGTGGCAACCTATTCCATACCTACATCAACTGACGATCAATTCAATGATGTGGTACATTATGTACTGGGGGCATTGGAATGAAATCTCTCCTTCATGACCACTTATGAGTTGTGATCAGAAGAATATGAGGATAGTTCTTTTACTATGTCAACCTCATTAAAAAATGAAACAACCCCCTTGAAGATATTTCTTTTACTATGTCAACCTCGTTAAAAAATGAAACAGGTTCATGAGGATAGTTCTTTTACTATGTCAACCTCGTTAAAAAAAGAAACAGGTCCATGAGGATAGTTCCTTGTCTTGTGACAACCTTGTTAAAAAATGAAACCAAGAATATGAGGATAGTTCCTTCTCTTGTGTCAACCTCATTAAAAAATGAAACAACGGGTATGAGCATAGTTCCTTGTCTTGTTTTGAGCTCGTTAAAAAAATGAAACAAGGAATCTAAGCAGTTTCATTGCCTTGTGTCAAGCACATTTAAAAATGAAACAAGGTCCCAAGTTCCAGGTTGAGTCTTTGATTAGATCTCGTAAAATCCCAGTCGATTCTTTCACTTGATCTCATAAAAAAACGTTCATTCTATCCACTTGATAGCCACAAGCAGTCTACTTAGGTGAATATAATGAAGCTCGGGGGCATGCACCTAGTGGTAAAGTTAAGTTTCCCTCTAGGTTATGTGAAGGGAATCACCTCATTCACCTTTGTCCCTATTTGGACGAAGCCAAAAAGGCGTTGGATAACCATCCTGCTTCACCGCATTGACTTCCATCTAGTTACAGTAGACTCTCCCTTTCATCATGCTGGGGGAATGTAAACCAATTTCAAGCATCATTTCTCCTCATCAACTTCCATCTGGTTACTAGAGAATCTCCCTTTCATCATGCTGGAGGAATATAAACCAATTTCAAGCATAGTTTCTCCTCATTTCAAGCTTGTGTAAAAAATAAACTGAATCCAAGCATAGTTTGTCGTTCATGTTTGTGTAAACATGAAACTAAATCCAAGCATAGTTCCCTATGGTTCAAGATTGTGTAAAAATGAACCCATTTCAATTTTTAACACTTGTGATTGCCATTCTATCAGAATTTTTCATCAAATTAGCCTTGGCTATTGTCATCCCATCGTCTCCATCCATTTGGCTGATTATACACTTTCACTTGGTTGTTTTACCCTTTTTGAGGAATAGTTGAAATTAGTGGTCTTACTAGCCAACCTCTTCACATAAATCAACATTTTTTGAGAAGTTCCAGCATCACTAAAACCAATTGCTACCCTATAAACCACTCATTCCTCAAAGTGCAGTCCTCTTTAAGCTCTTTTCATACTCTTTAAACATGAAAAGATTGTCAAGCGCGTGTCCTTTCTGACTCGTTAACGGATTGGAAATGATATCTCTGTTGTATTATTTTACGCTGTTTCAGACTTGAGAGATTAATTTATGAAAAAGAACTTGTGGAGTTTTATTTTTGTCCCTTCTCAAACTCTCTAAACATAAAAAGGACCGACTTATCTTTGTGTTAAACTCGTTAAAAACATCAAATAGTGACAAACTTGTCCATATAGACAAGACCAAGTTTCACCTTTGCTAGACTCGTTAAAGCATCAAATAGTGATGGATTCACCTAAAGGGTGCAATTATACAACAAGCTCATTTTATCCTCCTCAAGATAGATAAAAATAAAGAGGTACTAGTCAGCAATGACTGGGGACAATTAGAAAAAGGAGAAAATACTTTATGGTAGCAAGTCACTCTTGAGCATGACACTTTCACCTCATCGCCATGACTATATGGGTTGGGTCATTCAGCTTGATGGTTATCACACCATTTTTCTATCATACCATCCATTACTTTGTTTTGGGTCAATGCTACAAATTCGTTTTCGTGTCACCAACATGTTCAAGAGAAGTCATTTAGTTTAAACTTCATCTTTTGCAATATTGTAAACCTTGATTTTCATGACCACCATTCTTGGACCTTTTGTCATCAGCCGATTTTTCATCTCCAAAATCATTTACCTCATTTTGTGTTGTTGATGTGGGATACATCAAAGCCCTACTGCAATGAGTTGCTTCTTGTCGACATCAACACATTATCTAAGAAGTTGACTTAGAAACACCCCTTCAGTTCCTTGATACTTGCATACATCAATGGAAGGTTTCTCACTTCCAGTGATAGGTTGACATCACTAGCCTTCAACCAAAATAATTTATATGGTGTTCAACATCAAATAATTTATTCACACCATTTGAAATGTTCTGTAGTACCTTGAGGATCATCATCATTATTGGTTATTCCTCTCGTGTCTGTTAATGACTTACATCATTGGCTAGTAATCAGATGATGTATTCCCATGTTTGACTTCAGATCATCTATTCACATGGTTAGACTTGTACTTGAGTGAAATATGGAATGAGATTCAAGACCCCAGATCTAGTTTCATCCATCTGGGTTGCGATATTTTTATGAGTACTAAATCAAAAGTACAATGGCCTTACATTCATGGTCATCCATTCATGGGCCTATATCTGTAGACAATTGTATTTGTACATGTAATGAAAGTTTATAAGCTGAGCATGGGTATGCCTTCCCTCAACAAGTTCATGAGAAAAAATAAAATTATCATGATATATGTATTGTAATTGATGCAGGTCACCTTTTACTTCAAAACCTCCTCTCCACATAGTAAAGCATTTCACTCAACATACATATTTACAATTTCATGCTTTAGGGGGAAACTATTACAAATCCATTTGGGCACATCATTCCCATCTTCTAGATCAATTCTTTAGGGCCCATCAAACCCTAATTCAGTTGTTACATGCCCTAAAGAAGTCAACCATCAGAATGCCTAGCTTCCGAACAAGTTCTATGACTAAAATCATCCAAAACGTTTCTCTAAGAGGATCAACATAGGTAGATACACTACCAGGATGCACTACAGTGTAGCCCAATACACTACCAGGGTGCACTACAGTGCAGCCCAGTACACTACCAGGGTGCGCTGGGCAAATTTGAGTGAAATTTCATTGGGGTTTAGGAATTTTCTTATCCATTCGATGCATCTAGGAGCTTACCAAGTTTATCTACTCCTTTGGCTCAAAATTGGATGAGGGAGGAGTTAAGGAACATCAACCCCTTCATCCCTTCCTCCATGGAAGTAAATCCTATGTTTCAGAGGGCATTCATTATCACCATTTATGGCATAAATTCCTTCATTCACCTATAAAAATACCACTCATCTAAGTGATCATGGGCTACCAGGCTAGGTAGGCTAGAAATCATTGAATTATAGGGAGATGTTGTTAGTATGAGACTTGAGTTGATTTCAAGTATTGTAATGATGTCAAAATGTCTTGCTTGTTATGAGGAGAGGATGGGATTGAACTGGAGGAGTGATGCTAAATCAAGCAAATTGGGTTGTAACTCTTCCTTTTACTATTAAAGTTTTCAAAGATTTTTCTATATGCTTTTGTTATTCATTGATGCTTTCATATGCATACTATGTACTTGATTCCACGCTATGTTTAATCAATACATCAGTATCATATAATTTGATCGATTTTTTTCTTCTATCTGTGTGTAGGTACTCTTAAAGAAGATTAAGTACAGAAAGGAACAACAAAATTGGTCAAGGGAGATAAGGACTAAGCGAGAGCTTTAGGTAGCCTTCTTTACCTCTTATTTAATCTATTGGTCATAGAAAAGGTAGATAATTCTTTGCACTGTGTTCTTGACTTAGCTACTAGTCTAGGGGTTTAAGAATTTATCTGTAGACACTAAAACTTCCCAAAACAACTTACCACTTTAAGCATGATCACTTTGAGGTTGATGACCTTCTGCAAGCCCCACATGAGTGCTTCATATTCTGCTACATTATTCATGCACTCAACCTCCAAGCTGCTTGACACCAGATTCTTCCTATTGCAAGGGTTGATCAAAGCACACCGAGCTTCTGAGCCATCCTGTGTCTTTGATTCGTCGAAGTAGAGAGCCTACAACCCATCTACACACAGACCACTTGATGTGCTAGTACTACTACTACTACTGTCGCTACTACTACTGCTACTATTGGTACAATGTGCTGTAAAAGTTTCATTACCATCAGTTAGACAAGGAAGGAGTCCCAACTATGTGTCTGGTGGGGTTGGAGCTGGTCATGCAGGATAGCACCCCAATGTTGTCTCAAGGAGGAAGTGTCTGAACATAAATTCTTTGAAAGCTAACAGTTCATTCTCACCATTGATAGGAGTGACATTATGCTTCATGTACCTCTCGGATTCTACCTGGATTTGGTTGCACTTGCCCTTGTATGGAAGCCACATATGAGACTAGTCTATAGCGAAACACCCATCTATCTTGGTGGACCAGTCTCTGTTGTAATAAACCATATGCTTCTGGTATGTACACAAGAACTATGTTGATGCATTGGTGGACTTGACTATCATGGGATTGTCATATGTTCATGTCTCGTAGTTCACCAATGGTTGGTGCCGATGTTCAATCAAGTTGGATGTTTCACGCAGATGCCTCACTCCATTGTGCATTGATATTATTAGGAATAGAGAGTGGCATGACTGGCTTTCATGCCAGAATCAACCAAGTAGTTGTGAACATTGTATTTATAAACTTCAAATGAAAGTAGGAATGGAGGGAAACCTGATTTTGCTTCTTCCATACGGAGTGTATTGAGCACTGTGGAAAGTGATCGGGGAGGTGTTCTTTCTCCATAGCTGGTAGAGGTTGGATTTTCTACTGTTGTCTATCCCAAAGTGCATAGTAGGATATCTCGCTGACTCTAGATCTGAGCCAAATCAATCAAGTTGATGTTCGCTTGAGTTTTCTTTATGTCATCAACAATGTTGTAGTCCAGAAGTGGTTGACTCACCGAGGTGTTCGAGGTGGAATGTATGTTCCTGTTGTCTGGTGGAGTGTTTTACAACTTGCTGCTCATGGATGTACTCTTATCCATTGTTGTCTTCCCGGATGTGCTTTGTGTTTGTTTCTTTGAGTGAGTTGGTGGATTGGTCTTTCTTATCAGTAGTATGACCTTTTCTTGCATCTCCCTTAGTGTGGGGGGATCCCCTTTGCTTCTAAGACTGTAATGGTCAGTTTTCTTCCGGGGCTGCTTCTCGGTGTTTGTATTTGCCATTGTTTGTGATCACTCATACATGTTCACGACATGTTCAGAGCCTGATGGCTCATCAGGTGCAACCTCTTCATGATTATATGTGTCTTTCAGTTGCTCTTGCATATTGCTTCCCACCTTGAGTGTATGACTGTAAAAATTATTTCTTACTCACTTCTAGCCTAGACAAGAGTTCTCAGGATGATGTTATTCATGGCAATAATATAATTTCGGGTCTCCACATTGTTTGAACTGGAACATAGGCTTTTGCACAATTTTTGGAGCGAACTAGCTATTGCTTGATGCATTGCTTACCTGTCTGTGCTTAGGCAGGTGACTACTTACAAATGTGTCTGATCTACGTTGTTTGAGTTTGGAAATTTCAATGGACAGGCTCTTGACAGGACGAGTGAGGGACTCAATGTTAGTTTCTTCCTCATGTCTACCCTTTCTCATCATTGCTTGGGACTGCCTTCTTGCATCCTTGGAGTCCTTCATCGATTGATCATCCTTGATGACTCCAACTACATGCAGGTCTTTCTCAACACTGATGGCCTCTTCACAATTTTCCAATAGTGTTGGTCTTGTAGCTCGCTTGATGAACTGTGCAATGCTGGTTAGAAGTGCGGATGTGTAGTAACTAGTGGTGATGGAGTCATGAGGCTTAGTGTCTACTCGGAACCTATTCAATATATGCATAAACCTCTGATTGAAATATTTCACCTTTTCTTTTCCCTTCATCTGAAGGCTTCCCAACTCTTTGAGTAGCATGGCTGGGGTCTTGTCAACAACAAACGTCTCAAGGAACATGCATTTGAAATAACCCCAGTTCTATATGGAGTTAGGTGAAAGGTTACCATACCAAGTAGCTCCTCGATCATCCAAGGTACATGGAAACAATCTAAATTCTACATCATCATAACGTACCTCAAAGGTCTACAGCTGTAGGTAGAAGCTGTCTAAGTGGTCTTCCACCTTTACCACACTGTCAGGGTTAAACTTGATGTTCATTCTCTTAGCACACTTCATCATCTTGTGCAAAATAGGTGGGAGAGCCAATGGTCCCTGAGTCATCCATTCGAGATTTGGGTCAACCATCTCTTCATCTTCTTTGTACTCTTCATTTCCTTTAGATTTTGATGTGTTTGACTCTGAGTTTGTTGGTCCATCTCCACCTCCCCCTCCTTTACTTCCTTATCCTACACCTCCTATACCCAAGTCTAATCCCGAGATCACAAGAGTGCCATGTTCACTTTGTGAGAGGGTGGGAGATTTCTTTTCATCTTTGATAGCTTCTCCTAGACCTTCAAGAGTGGCAAGGGTTTCTTCTTCCATTGACGATACAACAACACTCGTGAGAGTGGGCTTTGGTTTCCTCGCTATGCGTGGAAGATATTATCTGCCTCAGATAAGTTTGAATACTTTTGTAAACTAGCGAGTGATGAGATGAATGGAGCAAAGGTGTTAATCTGAAGTCTCATGCTCAACACTAGGAGCTGAGGAGTAACCAACTGTTGAGTCACATGTAGGTGAGAGAGAGTGTGAGTTGCTGTCTTAACTAGATGTTTGTTGAATGAATATGAGGGGAATTTTAGCCATGTACAACTAGCTACCCTTCTTCTAGCACCAGAAATGTTGACGGTGCTGGACCCACTAACATTTAGGGGATCACCCTGGTATGAAGTCCCAAATAGATCTTACACCATTTGGTGTGGGAGTCCCATTTGGTATGATGGTCCGTTTGTCATTATCTTAAGGATTTGCTTGAACTCTTACTTGTCAGCATAGGAGAGTGGTTTGCTTTGTCTTCGAGAAGTGAGGTTCACGTCCCTGGTGAGTGTAAGCATACTTGTGTTAATGGTTCTTTCACTGTGAGGGGATAATGTGAAGGTGAGTTCTAGGTTGAAAAGGATCAGTCCCAACTCGGTTAAGAACACAAAACACAAAGGACATACAGAGCTTTTGTCGGAGCAATCCACTCAGATGCGACAGTAATAATGTACAAGGTAAGATAACAAGTACATAACTCACAGATTAGTCCAAGCGAGTGCAACGGTTGTTACAACAAGGTTCATGTGAAATGTCTCTCTAATGTTTGGTAGAGAAGTTGACACAGACGAGACAACATTATAAGCATATACAACAAATTTCCATTAATAGATTATGTATTACAACAAATGAATTAGTTCATATGTAGAACACAAGTTAAAGCAACATGCATTACAAGTGTTAAAGATCAACCTTACAACAAATACAATACAAGTGTGAAAATGTGCAAGCCTGTTGATAGGCTTCTGAACTAAGCGAAAGTTCCAAGACACATCATTACACCATACATCACTAACCCTGTTAGCGGGGCATTGGAGCCACTACTTACTGCTCAAAGAAAAGATTACAGACTCTCTTGGCTATGTGGGAGGAGCTGAGGTGAAAATTCCTTTCATGTACAAATGAGGTGGGTATTTATAGCCAAGGGTGAAACTGACCCTTGTGGTTGTTTGACTACCCTCATGATCGTTCGACTTCTCTGCCTTTCTAACTTACATAGCTCAATGTTCAATAAGTGGGTCTCTCGGACTTCCACATTACATCACATTGATTGAAAACAAGCCAACAATGGATATGTGGGAAACATGACTCATGACTTGACTTGACATGACTTGACATGATAATGTTGGTACATTTGTGCTACTAATAGAGTGCATGTTGAGCTATATTTTTGCTGAGTGATGGATGTCTTCATGGTGTATCATAGATTCACCTCCACATGGAAAAGTGCGCAGAGTCTTCGATGGTCCTTGGTTCACATGATTAAGCTTTAACATGTTGTTCCTTGATTTCATATCGAAAGGCTTGACAGGGTCATTTATTTGTGAAGGTGCACTTTCATCACATTCGTCCACTTCGCATGCTTCGTTCGTTCATCTGTTGATGAACCTATCTATCTACATGTGCTCCCTTTGTCCATCTCATTCGTCATATTCACATGTTGTTGGTGTACCTATACTTGCAATCACTCATGACGAGACGATATCAAATCCAAAACCTCCTAGTCTACCATGACACATGATCATTCGGATGTGGGTGACCGGGAGAGGCAACAAGGCTGTGATGGGGGATGATGGCTCTAGGAAACTGCTGATGAAAACTGTAGAAGAGTCACTGAACGATGGAGACAGATAATATGAGTCAATAGTGACTGTTGACAACATCTGGCTTGGCTGGGAGGTTAAATTGTGCAAATGTTTGGGAGGGACAGTCTGGGTTGTAGGAGTGTAGGGTAGGCATGTTTTATGCATTTTCCAGAATGAACAATCAGCGAGGGCTGGATAGACAAATTTGTGCAATTTTACAGAGGAATGGGCTGGGTTACATGAAGGGTCAGCAGGTAGGAATTCCAAAATTTTCTGGGAACTTTTTGGAAGATTGGGAGCAAGAACTGTGCAATTCCCAGAGGGAACTACTAGTTGTTTGTTGAGGTCATTGGCAACCAGAACTGTGCAATTCCCAGAGGGAACTAAAATTTGGCTACTGGGGTCATTGGAAGCCAGAACTACTCAATTCCCAAAGGGAACTACCAATTCACTATTGGAGTCACTAACAGCCAGACCTGTGCAATTCATAGAGCGAACTACCAGTTGGATGCTCAGTCACCGGCAGTAGAAACTGTGCAATTCCTGGCAGGAACAAGCAGTCTACTGTTGGGAGGTGCTAGCTCAGAAAACTGCACTAAGGCCAGGAAGTTGGCCTGCTGATCATCTCTACAAAATTTCCAAACTGAGCTGACTGATGGGTAGGGGGAGGCCTTCTCATGAGTGCTATGTAATTGCTGAGATGGATAATTGGTCGACTGTTTAGGTGGCCAACATGAGTGTTGTTTGAGTTGCTTGCAAGTAGCGCAGATTGAAAGAACTATCTTGGTGCTTCTGCGCTGCTCTAGTTGACCATCGATCAAGTCGAAACCAAGGTGATGGTCCTTCTATCAGTGAGGAGTCTAGTCATCAAAACTTTAGAAAAAATGACTAAGTGTGTGACAGTAGAAAGATGCATAGGTGAACATACGAACACACACTCACATGAATTGATGACGAAATGAACGTACCATCCAGACACACATTCTCAACATGACTGACCGACGGTGCAAGCGACAAATGTGACACATGTAATTGATCAGTCATGATCAAGATGATGCTTACATGACAATGAATGTGACTCCATGTGTGAGTGTGATAGATGCTTTCATGGAGAACACAACAAACACATACGAAGCAAAGAATTTGAGCATAACTAGAACACAGTCGAAAGCATGACCTAGATATCAACATGTGAGGACTTGAGTGCAATAAACAAGCAAGGTGAATGTAAAGACTGGCATGATCTCATGAGGTGAACCCGAGTGTGTGCAGTCATCAAGTGAAACTCTCCAAGGGAGGCTCCAAAATTGGTGCAGGCCAAAATTTTGGAGGGTGGTTGTAGCTGCTACAACAAAACAACATCATCATGAATGCAACAAAACATAAAAGGAACAAGAGAAGAAAGTATCCACACATAGAGACACTAGGATTTATCGAAGTCCAGGGAAAACCCCAGTACGGGGAAAACCCTTTCAAATTATTATTCCTAATAGATTGCCATTGAACGATTTAGCAAAGGGAGAGTATAATGATCCATATCTTCATCTATGTAATTATTTAGAAAAATCAACTAGACAATATCAATGAGGGTGATCCCAGCCAATAAAACAAAAAAAAGATGATTCAAGCAAACGTACTAATCAAATATCACTTCACCAGACTATAATCAACTTCTCTCATCTGTGGTCACCTGCGACAATTGATGAAAAGTAAGCCCTATTTTCATACCATAGGGAAGGCATGTTATGTGTGTGACTAAAAGGATTCAACCACATGGTTGAGCTGACCTACGTGTGGTTGTATATGATATTTCATCGTGGTAGGTGTGCAGTTGAGACTCAAAACCCTAAAATAGGAATGCAAGCTTCAGACCCTACAATTTCACCTTAATGCAAACCAATTCTTTGCAGACTTTCCTCAGGCCTCTACAACCCAAAACCTAGGAAGAGAATAGAAGAATGCTCCATGATGATTTCCAAATGGGGTTGAGGTCACTTGTATTTATAGCCTTCCAGGGGTGTTCAATTTTCCTTAGGGTCAACCTGATCAAATGTGTACATGTGGGATTTAATTAAAAAATACACTCTCCCTTGTCCAAATTGAGCACTTCAATAGTCAAAATTAGACCTTATGAAAAGAGGGCTTTTTTCCCATGGTTGGAAATTTTCAGTGAGCTACCAAATTAAATCTCCATCTCAGTTAGGGAGAAATTCCGATTGCATCATGTAATCATCAGAAGATTCATACCATCAAATCATATCTAATCTCAAGTGTTTCATCATCAAATGCCATCACTACTCATCTCTGCTTATATCTTGATTTTCTCTGCTCATATGTTTAAAATTCCTGAATCTAAAATAAGAAGAGTTTAAAATTGGAGAGCAACCTAAGCTGCCATACTCTATTCATCAAGGAGCCATTGCTACCACCCAAAATCATTTCCAGCAATGAGCCCAATGTTGCTACCAACCAAGAAACATCAAAGAGCTTATCATCAAGGAGCACATATCAACCTGAAACCACATTGGAGAGAACATCTCAACATGAAATGAAAATTACGAAGGTCCTAAGAGACACTCTCACCTCATGTATATGAATGTGGGGAAGCTCTTATTGGGCACTATCATCCCAAGTCATCTCATAGGGGAGAAAAATTCTACCACCCTATGTCGCGTAATATGATTCATTAAATAGGGTAGCACATCTCAACCCATCTTATTTCCCATTAATGTTCCCAATAATGACCCTCAATATTCATGTGCTAGAATACCTGCATCGTAATCATCTTGGTTTGTACACCTGCAAGTACTCTCTTAACCCATTTGCTAGATGGGGAGTGTATTTCGAATAAGCCCAAGTTGTGGGTATGTTGCCCTCTAGTGCATACTCTGCATAGACCAAGATAGGGGAGCTAACATCTCTGACCCTATGGGTGATGGATAGGGGAGCAAAATCTACGAACCCATTATCCAGAGATCCCTCAACCCCATGATCAATGTTCTCGATCAGTGTTTCTCTCTGTAGATTAGAAACATATCCTTGTGCTCATATCTTAAACAACTCATTGAAGAGTTCAATCATCATGTCTCAATATAAATAGTTTCCCATACATGCAAGAAATCAAGAAAATATTATATTAGAACAAATATATATCACAAAAAGGACACCTTATTCATCCTCCGTCTCATGCAGGCAGAAACCACAAGCCTAAGCTTGTCTCATAGAACAACATTGTCTCAATATATGAGGATATCCTAGTCCCATCTATATATGGCATTCTCTTCCATTTGGATTCCTCTCTTTATTATCACAATGTATCACTGTCATATCCATAACCTATTCACAATAACTTTCCAAGGATTTTCTTCAAGGTGCCTCACAAATAATCATTGCCAACAACATTCTACTCACCCTTGGTTGTGGTTAGAGTTATGAAATTTTCATTCAAAATATCATGGCAGATATCATACAAAGGTAGCACTTAGATGTGCTCATCTCATCGACAACAATCCCAAAAAAAAATTATGACATCCATGCAATCACATATCATAGGAAGAATATCTGAGACCAAAAATTGATTATCCCCTGCAAACATATCCAAGTAAACTCACTATGTATGAAGAGGCTCAATCATGAATTGACTCTGGATATAAAGATAGGTGTTCACATGAAATATCAATGTCTCAATCAACTATCAGTTTCCATTGAAGGTACAACAATATAAATGCATAATTTATTGAAATTCCATTCAATCGAAGTGTCCAAGGATTTTCATTTCTATTTTCCAAAAACTCTTCAATAGCTTCACAATATAGATTTTATTTTCCAAACATTAGAGGCCAAATCACTCTTACTTTGATTGCCATAGGCTAATTATGTGTCAAGAAGAATCCATCAGTATATAAAACTAAAATCAAATTCATACCTTGGACCACTTTTTGAAGTAGAGGTTTGGATTGGAACATCTTCCCGGGTTCACAAGATGGCTCTCAATGTAGGCATACCAGGCTCAAGAAACATGCTTCATATAATTTTTTCTACAGACATAACACTTGACCAAACCAGTATGCTCAGCCTCAAAAAAATCAATACCATGTAATCAAATCAACCAATTCATCTTATCAAGTCTTATATTCCAAATCAAAGCTAATACCAAAGTCATAAAACTTTCTACCAATAGAACTGTAACAAACTCTTTGGACCAGGTGTCAGGAGGAGTTGTCATCCAAATACCAAATTACAATAACCTTTTATTTACCAAGAACTATCCAATCAAACTTTATCAATCCATCCTTATGATCATAGTATGAATCATTTCTTCCACTAAATAAGAATACATACATCACTCACAAGTCATATAAGTTTCATGCATATACCAAGAATAAGTCAAATAAGTTCCATCAATTCATTATGAGATTAATGCATACTGAATCACAATAGTTCATACTTAAATCAATCTGCCAAATCCAATGAAGCCAATAAAAAAAACATTATTAAATACCAATATTAATCTCTGAAAATAAATATGACCACTTAGCATTGTCAACAAGGAAAATCGTCAGCTAAAAAAATCTCTAATTTGTTATCTCTGAATTTAATGAATCCATAAGTAAAAGAATATCTGTAAATTATCAAGAATCATCTCAACGCTCCAATGTTTCTAATCTATATTAAACTAATAATCCAAATACTAGATTTAATTATCATATCAAAATGGCATACTCATATGCATATCTTCGTCCCCTACAAATACGAGTTTAGTCAACACATTCACATTCTATATAATAAGTCAAACATTCAAAATTCCTTGCTGATAAAAATTTCTATTTTCCACCTTATATTTGGAGGACTGTCATGTTCTAGGTGAAGTCATGATCTCATGAATAAGGCTTCATTTTTTGTGACCTACAAGCACAACCACACCCATAGGCCTTCTTTGGTGTGGTTAAGAGGCTTACAAATGCACTCTTAAGCCTTTTATCTTGTGGTTGGGGTTTAAACTAAGAGAAGCACTCTCTTCTCAGACCAAAAATTGTTGCAAACCAACAACACCAATTATTTGTCTATTTATGTCAAAAATATTACTTCAACAATAAACAATATTCTATATATTTAATGTAAATGATAATAGGTGTAGGGATCTTCTAGAGAGTTTCTCCCTTTGAATTGGAATCCAATTCAGTCGTCAACCTATCTATCATCTTTTTGTCATGCATAAAGAAAACTATTAGATCATAAAATCAAACTATATAAGGTTCTAAAACATATATCCAACATGGTCATAACATGTTAGCATCAGCTACTTCATCATCACATATGAACATGACATCAAATTTTTATCAAGAGTTAGATTCATATGATCAAGGAAATGGACAAGTGTATCATCACACATCAAATACTATAACCACTACATAACTTTTCTATCATCAACCATCAAGTTAGGGCATCCAATTTTACCATATATCGTAATTACAAAGCTAACCAAGGTCAATATAAATATCAATCTTATTGTTACACTTCTATCATGATAGTTATCATTCTTATCACAAAAATTAACAATAGAATCAAGCTACCGTATATAATAAAAACAATGGGCTAGCCTTCTTATGAAATCCATCATGTCTAAGATGTAAGGTACTTGTAAAATAGTAAGTGCACTAATATATCACATGTACCATAAATCAAACTTACTTTCATATCTATGCATGAGCCATTTGTCAAGGTAGTATTTTTATCATACTTTAGGGCTTACCTTGCAATCAAATAATGCATCTAGAACATAACATTGAAAAAATACATCATATATACCTTGTAGTATTCAGATGCCTGTGCACCTTGACGTTGGTAGTTGGAGCACTTTGTCAACTTTTCATCAAGTGCCTCTTTTTTTTCTCTAGCATGAACTCTTATCTTCCTTCACTAGCCATATTTTACTACAACTTAGATGATCCTCAAGAAGGATCCACTTATCACATCTCATGAAGAGGTTAGAAGTATCCCAATACTCAAATGTACATGAATGAATAACAATCAATGATCAAATCAATAAATCTAATAAAAAATAAAGATAAAAAGGAGTAACATAAATTGAAAAGTACTTATCTATAACGAGAGGTGATCATCTCCCTCTTGAACTAGCATTGAAGGATCATTACTATCCATTTTCCATGTAACAATGATGTGTTCATCAAAATTCATGAGTAATTATGCCTAATAGAGACTATCACATCTAGGGCTACAACAAACCTATCACAAATGCTGAAACATCTTCACTTTGATCATGCTATGGTTTCTAGATTGCATATCTCAAACATTTGTCATAATCGAGAGTTTCTTCCAAACCCTAACCTCATAATATCCATCAAACCCTAATAGTCAAGTTTCCTAGGGTTTCCTTCAAACCATAACATTATTTTACTTCTCCGTCGTCTTCTCTTGCTTCCATTAATGATGTTTTCATAGGGGCGATGTTCAATGACTTTTCTTCAACCCAACTCTGATACCATGTTAAATTTTCTTTGGGATATATTTTTCTTTACTTTAGATAATTGCATTTATTCATTTACATACATAACTCACCCCGTAACTTCATAACATTATTTAGATTTACAACATTATTCAACAATATATGTAATTATGTAGAAAGAACAACATCATCATCAATGCATTGGAACATAAAAGGAACAATAGAAGAAAATTATTCACACATAGAGACACCAAGCTTAGACATAGATTAGGGAAAAACCCACTACAGGGAAAAACCTTTCAAATTTTTATTCTTCTTAGATTTTCATTGAACGATTCAATAAAGAGAGACTATAATGATCCATATCTTCATCTATAGAAATATTCAGCAAAATCAACTAGAAAATATCCATGAGGGTGATCCTAGCCAATCAACCAAAAAAAATATGATTTAAGAAAAAGTATTGATCACATATCACTTCAACAAACTGTAGTCAACTTCAGTCATCTATGGTCAATTGCAGTGAACAATGGTAATTGACGAAAATTAAAACCTACTTTCCAATTGCAGGGAAGATGTGTTGTGTGTGACACTAAAAGGTTTCAGCCACATGAATGATTTAGAATGCACGTGGTTGCAGATGATATTTCACCATGGCAAGTTTCTGATTGAGATTCAAAACTCTAAATGCAAGATTCATATGTTGCAATTTCACCTTCATGCAAACCAATTCTCCACAGACATACCTCGGACCTGTGCGAGCCAAAACTAAGGAAGAGAATAGAAGGATGCTCTCTGATGATATCTAAATGATGCTGAGGTCACTTGTATTTATAGCCTTCCAAGGGTGTTCAATTTTATTTAGGGTTGACTTGATTAGATGTGCAGATGTGGGTTGTAATTCAAAAATACACTTTCCCTTGTCCAAATTGAGTGCTTCAGTAGTCAAAATTGGTCCTCTTGAAAAGAGGAATGTCATCCCATGGTTGGAATTCCTTATTGAGACACCAAATAAACAATATAATGGAAAGTTGATGATACATATGTAGGCCAATTATTTCGAGTTGTTCATAAAGTGGTTCCCTAATCAAGTGTGTGTTCTAATTCTTGCTTTTCTTTTATAAATTCTTGATAGATATTTTTAGATTTCTTCTAATAATTGTTGACTTCCTGGAACTATTGTTTTCAAATGCAACTCACTTATTTTGGCATTGAGTTGCTCATTTGGTCGATCAATTGGTACACTAATATTTGAAGAGAATCAAGGTGATGATCAACTTTAGTTGGCATGTCAATATTAAATTTTTCTGTTAGCTAATGATGACAGTCCAACCAAATCTCCCTTCCTTTCTCCTTAGTGTGTTGAATATGATTTTCTTCATTCTTAGCTTTGTTTCTTTTGCATAAATTTCGAGAACTTCAAAAATTTGCTTGTCATTGGCAAGCCTTCATATATGAAACTTACTAGGAATATCTACAAATTGTTTCTTGACCTTAGTGGTCAACATGCTAGTTGATTTTGATTGAAATATAAGCTATTGCTGGTGGGTCATCAGTGTAGGTGTTGTGTCCCATGTTTTGCAGTATCCCTTCTTATTGTTTCATCTGAGCTAGTGTGTGCCAATGAATATTCTTGTGCATCAGGTTGATCTGATGGAGCATTATTAGTCCCTTCTTGTTCTTCTTCAACATGTATTGGAGATAGGGGAGGTGAGTCTAAGGTTAAGTCAATCTTCGGGATATGGACATTATTCTTTGTTCTCAACCCTGACTATGAATAAATCTATGCCAAAAATGAACTACCCTTTTATTTCAAGGTGTGTGGGGGGTTAGTTTGTTGGGCCTCTCTAATCTTATGTTAGTTTTTTTCAATAAAAACATCTTTGGCATACTCGAATTATTGTAATAAGCCCTCTTCAATATATGATGTTGAGACTTGACCTTTCCTGGCATTTTTAACTAATTTATCATTTATCTTAGCTAATTCGAAAAACTATTGGAAAATTGTACCATGATGCTGTTCTTATTATGCATCATCAGGTTTGATTTCCAACAAAACATCACCCCAATTGATTCATGGTGAGGAATTCAAAGTAGCTTTTACACTTTGAGATTCCTTATGGCGAGACTTAGCTGAATTTTCCAAAAGGAGTGGTAAATTAACCTTAAAATGTTGTAGATACAATGACACTTCTCTTTATTCAACATGTTGTGCATTAGAAAGGGGTGTGGTGGTATCTATATATGGTTGGATAAACCCCAAAGGATTTGGAATTAGTGAGTTGGATTTTTGACGTAATTCTTCAAAAATCCGGTTGACTAAGAGTTGATAAGGTAGAAATTGGGGGTTTAACTCTGTAGTCTTGGTGTCCCAAACCTTATTTACATAAAGGCATAAAGTTATATTTAATGGGGGTGGAAAGACCCACCAAACATGTTGTGGAACCCTCCATTTGTTCAATATTTGCTTGATATTAAGAAGCCAATTTCTAAATATCTCATGGGGATCCAAAGTGTGGGGTTTCCATAACCATCAGCGTAAACAAATTTGAAAGTTTTCCATTAGGGGATTTGCGTTCTTAGTGAAATTAATCCCCCCAACTTGTGGGTTGTGCTTCATATCTATCCAGATGAGAAAGGAGAGAAGTCACTTACCAGAATTATGACATTCTTGGTATTTGGCATTGAATAAGTTGGCAACATGTTCTACGTAGTTGTAAATTTTCCCTAACTTTGTCATTTCTTGAATGGCTTCAAGCATAGTCAGCTTGATGCCAAATTCTCTGCCTATTGGTGTGAGATACAAGGCTAAAATAATTCGAGCCCACTTAACTAGTGGATCCTATCATTGTATGATTATTAGCCCCTTGCAATACGTTTTTGTTGATGTGAAGTGTTTTGGTCACTTTCCTGGTCTTGTGTGCAAGTCTAGTGATCATGTTGATGACAGTGGGTGAGACCAACACAGGTTCAAAAAGCTATAACTTTTCATTATGGTAATGACTAACCAAAAACTTTATAACTTCTTCCTTCATTCTCTGCATGTCTGCAACTAGAGGGACACTAAGGATGTCATGGAATCCAAATTTTTATAGTAACTTGCACTCCAGATTCTATTTCCCATTTGTTTGCACCCATTTCAGAAAAGATTCACTAAGCCTCCCCTAGGATGGCTCATCCATCTTTTCCTTCTTAGTATTATTAATTCTTACTTCAAGCTTCATTTTTCCAAAAAACTTGAATCTAGTTCTCGTATAGGGTTCGATTGTGATATATTCATCCTCAAAATGAACTTTTCTCTTTGGCATTTTGAAATATTTTTCAAATTCTTCTATTCTCAAGAAATATAATAGCTTGGAGTCATAAATTACAAGGCTATGGATATCTAGTATTTCATCAAGAACACAATCCAAACTTAGTGAAATTTTAAGAAGAACATTGGGAAAATTTCCCATTTTGTTAATTTTTAACGAATTTGAATTTATAATACCATGCTTTTCGCTTGCAACCACCTTTTTCATTGTTGGAAAAATTATATGAATGATATATTGCTACAATATTGAATTATCAAACATGGATTCGTAATCTGTAGAGCTAATACACTATATGTGCCAATAACATATGAGTTATTATGTCTAATGAGTATAGCCTAAATAGAAAACATTCAACACACTAACTTCCTCACACAATTTGGAAGAAAAACTTAGAAATAAAATCTTAATAAGCATGTAATCTAAACGTTTTTTGCTCAAGTAACAAATTTTTCCATTTATAGGCTCATGAAATGAAAATATGGATTCAACTTTGTTTTCCTGTAGCAACTATTTTTAATCACTACACTTGAATCAATTCACTACATTCAAACAACAATCAGAAAAACCAAGACTAATCCTGAAAGAAACTCTGCATTTTGGTACAGGAAATGTATGACAAGAATCTTCACTAGCTACACATGTCGGTGGATGGTGAGATATCTTATCTTAGCTTCCCTATTCTTCAAAATTGTAGTCAACAATTAAATTTCCAGCTTAAGAAATAAATTTTGCATTCATAAAATTAATGAACTGTCACTTAGAAAAATACATTACTTTCAAATGATCGAAACTGAAATTGTGTTAACACTCTCAAAAATACTAAATCACTCTCACACATAAACCAAATCAATATTCACAATACTATAATGAAAATTTTCCTTGATGGCTTCGGTGGGCCCTTGACAAGCTACCAAGGAAAGTTGGAAGAATCTACAGAACTAAAGGATCCACTAACACATCCAATTCATCAATTGTTTTTCATATTCTTGATTTCGAAAGAAAAGGTTACAAAATCAAGTCTCCAACATAAAAATAGAGTTAAAACTCTTCCTCCAACTAGCTATGTCTCACTTTCTAGCTAACTGTCTATTTATCTCTTACTAGCTATCTCTCTCTCCCTTGCTAAATTGATATCATTTACAAGAATTATCTTATAGAGAAATCACATTAGATTCAAGGGTTAAAATAATAGTAAAAAATCACTACAAAATATTACAGTTTAGCTCATTTTACATATTTGGCTTCATTATCATGAAACGTAGTGTATGAGTGATGAATCATATCTTGATTTGTTGTAACAAGATTATTCCTTTGACTAACAATTTCCTCGCCGTCATTGAAGACAATTTGGTCAACCACTAACCCTTGAAAGTAGGGTCTGGTACCGGAATGACACAGTTAATGTAGGTTCTAGATGAGTGCAGGTGCCAAATTTCTACTATTGGTGCCAGATCAGTATGATTGGTATTAGATGAGCGCAAGTGTTGGACCACTACTGATGGTGCTGAATGAGCACAGATACACGAGTGAATGAAGGTAAGCAAGAACATGGGAAACTATTGTCAGGTAGATGATAGGCAAACGCGTGGGTACTAGATGAGAACACAAGTACCAAATTGATAACACTGGTACCAGATAAGTAGGAGTGCCAGTACTAGACTAGTAATGATGGTACTAGATGAGTAGGAGCACGAGTACCAGATCAATACACTGGTATCAGATAAGTAGAAAGATGGTCTAAACATCTATGTGAGCCAATCCAATTTAATAGAGAGTATAAAGAATCAATAATTCTATTTAAATATAAATTACCTCATATATGCATAAGCATGATAAAATTTATTTTCTTGAAGAAGATAGGCAAGTGGTGAGTAGGCTTTGAGGTAAATTTGGTAAAAAATAGAGGACACTATAGGTTATTAAGGCATCAAAAGAGAGACCCAACATTCCCCATGCCTAAGTCATTGCTTGTCCTCATGAAAAAAGTGTTGAACCATTCCTCAAAATGTCAAAAAAATGGAGCCTTCTTACAGGTCCTTGTTAATATTCACACCCTTGAAGTATTTCTTGCTTGCGATCGATACTCTTGTAGCCTCCGCTATAGTATCTTTTGTGATCTCTAACTACAGACCTCTAGCTGAAGATGTTTTCCATCATAACATCAAGTGACGGTGTGAGAAACACCCTCATGATATCCTTCAAAGTTTTCTAGGAATAGAATCCAACCAGCTTGCTCACATTTTTCTTTGCACAACTGATATTACTTTGTTTCTTGATAAAATTGGAACAACAGTTCGTGTTGATCTACCCTCGTGCGATATTTAAAAACAATTCTCAAACTTGAAAAGGGTTTAGTACTCGAGTTGAACCAGTACTAGAAGTGGTGACATAGGGTACTGGAAATGGCATTATAGATTACTCGAAGTGATATTACAGGGTAATAGAAGTGATATTATAGAGTACTAGAAGTGATATTATGGAGTACTGGAAATGGTTGATAGAGTGCTGGATGGGGTGATAACAGAGTACTGGAAATGGTTGATAGAGTGCCAGATGGGGTGATAACATAGTACCAGAAGTGGTTGACAGAGTGTAGGATGAATTAGTGGGGGCTCATGAAATGAAGGTTGAAGGCTAAGAAAAATAAAAATGATGCTCATCTAGATGGTGAAGCCATCCAGAGGAGCATTTATAACTCGAAAGGGAATGGCCATGGTCACATTGTTTCGATAATTTCTAGACAAGCTCATATGATGATGGTGATACGTTGTATGTGGAGCTAATTTATGAATCATTCTTGTTTATGATATCAAAATTCATGCAAAAAATGTTTGAACATGATGAATAGAATGTGGTTGAGTACAGGAGTACAGGACGATCCATATCAATGTTCCAGTGATCATTCATCGCCATCATTCAATTTTATGGTTATGGAATGGTGGTAACATCATTTATTAAATAACCAATAGAGGCTTTATTTTAGAATTCATTTTATCATATTATGATTGGCATTGTCCAATCATATCCATAATCATCTTATTTAATAATATTAAAAAGGAACTTTTTTCTGGGAACAATCAAGGAATGAAGGTAAGTACTTTAGGATTAGGATAAGGGCTTAACCAGTGATGGTAATAAAAGTATTATGAGGATAATTAGATATTAATTACATGATTAATATGAATCCTAATAGCAACAAACAAAATACTGACCTCATACCTCTATTACTGGATTACACATGAAAGATTTTTAGTACTGAATGCACACAAGAACTGCTTTCTAGTACTCGATGAACACAATCTTGTAGTACCGAATGAAATTTTATTGAGATGCACTGATGCATAGTCTTCAAATTGGAATCATATAGGCTTCTCATTGTAAGCTAACATGTTTTGAAGATCAAGCCAGAGTAGGTGCTAGTGATTATTGATGTTGCTTGTGAATTTTTTTCTACTGGAAGGATCACACTAGAAAAAGTACAAACAACACACTGGTATAGGAACTTTGAGATTGTCATGGAAGTGTCATAAAATGAGGCAAAGTAGGTTTGAGGATTCTAAATGATATGGAAGAGCTAGAGTTTGTTAGAGTTGGTCCTTAGAACCCTCCGTCAGAGATCATTTCTCTTTTTGCAATTCATTTTAGGTGTCTTGCTCGACTCACATCGTTGCATTTCACTAGGGGCATGCCATTATCTAACGGAAGAGTTTTGTGTTTTTGCTTCCCTCATGCTTGTACCTTCTCGGGCTAGTCAAAATTTCTCCATGTCTATCAAATTTGATTTTAGTCATTCATAGTAATCATGCTATTTTGGTCAAAAAGAGTTATTTTCAGAGTCTAGGTCTAGTGGTTGGTCTTCAAACATGTCGAATAATGCCTGCAGGCCATGAGGATGGTTTTCGAAGAGGTTCTTAGTTCAAAAGTTCATCATCAAAAATATTTGAGGACATTTCTTCTTCAAAACACTGTTTTGAAAAAGAAATTTTCGAATTCATTTTTGTAATAATCATGTATTTTTTCTACCATGGGGTTTAAAAGGCAGGCTCTGGTTTTCCTTTGCCAAACATCAACGCCATCATTTCTGCAGAAAATCAAATAAGAAGGAGCCATCATTTAAGTCAGAAAGTCAGATGGAAATGAAAAAGCAAAGTTCGCATTTGAAAGGTTCAAAATGCCAAAGTTCTACATTATTGGAAAGAGATTTTTCCAAGTGAAATCAAAATCCTTTATGTATATGAAATATTCTTATGTTTAAATGGTTCATTTGCAAAACAAGTCCTCAAAGAAGCTGAAACAAATTGTGAAAGAATCGAAAGGCTGGTATGGATTCCAATGTTTGTGTATGAAATCCTGGTGTGGTGCATTGAAGTTGAGCGCGGCGCACTGGGAGTGCGCGTGGCGCACAGAGCCCCCCATCAAATTTTCTCCACCACTTCACCAAATTTCAAATCAATTTGGTTTTCTAGTGATCCAAGGTGATTTTAATGAGGGGTATTTCTATGGAGACGAGTTGTTGACGTGGTGCATTGTAAATGCTACAGTGCAGCCAAGCTTAAGGAAAAATGTCGTTAGAAAAAGGGTGCTTTCCAGTAGAACAATTGAATGCATAACCAATGTTGAAGCGTTCTCCCTCGAAAGTTACAGATCTTGTACATGTCACCAATAATTTTAGTATTTATATGAGGAAATCTGTGAGTTCAAGGAGCAATCAGGTATGAATCACTATCTGGAGATCATGGGGAGCAGGCGTGGCGCATAGGTGCAGCGCGGCATACTAGGCCTCTTGCCTCAGTGTTACCTTTTAATGGGCATGGCGCACATGACTGGGTGTACGCGCAGCGCACATAGGTGCCATCGCTGGCATAGCCATCACAATAGTCGTACTGACTGTTGGGATTGTACGAATATGTTTTTATGATTGGAAGGAAAGGAAAATAGCTTATAAGGCCATTGAAACGCACAGACCATTCAGTACTGGAAGCAATAACTCGTAACCCTGGAGTTAGAAGGATTTCATTCATTGCTCACTCACTTGGTGGCTTGGTAGCAAGTTACATGATTGGGAGACTATATGAGCCACCTTCAAATGGTGAAATTGCAGGAGAAAATGGTGTGGAGTTGATGGACGTTGACTTAATTCACCATAATAAAGAGAAATCAAGGGGTAAAATTGCTAGGTTGGAACCAGTCAACTTTATTTTTGTTGCAACACCTCAACTCGGTTTTAAAGGAAAAAATCAGCTTCCAATGATTTGGGGTGTCCCTATCTTCGAAAAAATTGTGTGTTTCGGTGCTCGTTGGGTTGTGGGGAGATTAGTTCGTCACTGGTTTCTCACGGACAATTTGAGGGGAAATTACCATTACTTCGTTGCATGGTAAATGACTGAGGTGATTTCATTTCATGTCTGCCTTGCGGGCATTCAAATGCCGAGTTGCCTATGTAGATGTGATCCATGACAAAAGAGTAGATCGGAGAACAGTTTAAACATTTTTGTATGATGTTGAAAGAAGCATTTGGTTCCCTACTTGTTGGAGAGAAGTCCAATGATGCAATGGTTTCTGGGCCTAAGAATGTTGAGTTGCCCAACTTTCCTAGATACGTCAATACTCGTGTTGCTGATATTTATCCTGTTACAAAGCCTGGTGATAGACTTAAAATACTTAGCTCTAAAGACAAGTTTAAGGATGCTCCTTTGTTTCAGAAACAGATACAAGAGACCAACGAATGTTCCACACCATCTAATGTGAAGCTTTCATCAAAATTTATTTGGAGAAGGAATGGAAATCACATTCATGTGGTAATCTAGATACTTCCATAAATAGTGCATATACAAATAAGAAACGTTGAACTAAAGGCTGAGTGTCAAGAATATAACAACTTTCGTAATGTTGCTGAGATCTCTTCGAGTTCTCCCACTTTGTCTTCAAGAACGACTGTTGATATGGCCAAGTCATTTAAAAGATTGGCAAATAATAAGGCCTCAACTGTTGTCACTCAACCTCATGACTCTCCAAGTTTATCAGTAAATTTAAGATCATCCTTGCATGCTAACAGTTTTGGACATGATTTGCCAATAGCTGGAGATAGAGTACCTTTGTATTGGAGTTTGAAAGTTAATATGCGCCTAATTTCTTCCTCTTCACTTAATTGGTGCCATATGTTGAATAATACTAGTAAGTACATGGGGATGAAAGAATTCATGCTTCGGTTTGATTGTTCACATGATAAAGTACATGCAAACTATAATTCTTGCTCACAGTCCTCCTGACAGAAGGAGATTTCCTTTTGGAAAGCATTGCACTCGTGGGTGTGCCCACAATATATGTTACCATCATCTCTTATTTCTACTATGGCATTATCTGGTGCTCGTGGCAGTGTTGCAGAGAGTGAGTTCCTATGAAAACGACAATCAGCTTGGGAAGATTCATTTTGTTCCATATATTACATGTTTAGGAAAAAGACATGTGATATCTTTCATTTTTGCACTCAACAGTTTATAGTCATGTTTGTGGGGGGTAGTTTAAATGCGAAAATAGAGAATACACGTGCTGCTTATCTCACAAGATCCACTCATAGGCTTTGAGCTGTTCTAAAGAAAGCATGATGTAGGCTTCTCTATGCCTCTCTGTAGCATGGAAGTGGAGCAAGCTACAACAGAGGATTTGTAGGAGCTAAACCAAGTACTTTGCAAGCAGGTAGAAGATAAAATGAAGGGCACAGCTGTTGAGGATACAATAAAGCATCTATTTGGAGGACATTATATGAACTACATCGAATGCATAAATGTGAATTGTAAATCTATAAGGAAGGAATCATTCTATGATCTACAACTTGATGTTAAAGGCTGCTGAGATGTCTATGCTTCATTTGATAAGTATGTTGGCATTAAAAAACTTAAAGGTGATAACAAATATCATGCAGAGCAGTACGCACTTCAGGAGGCGAGAAAATGTGTTCTTTTCCTTGGTTTCCCTCTCGTACTACAACTTTAGTTGAAATGTTGAATATGGTTTCATGCCAAACACAATTGGAACACAGTCAAAATAACAATGATGGTCCCAAAAATAGACAGCCACAACATCATTACAAAGTCATGACCTCAGTGCCAACATACTTTGTCTCAACATATGAAATGAAGTCATAAACGTGGTGAAAGTATTGATCATGAAAGGATCTAGATGAAATTGCCATGGATATATTCCATGATTCGTTTAAGACAGCTCAAGCCGATGCAATTGATGGAAAACACTTATATCTTTTCGACCGGAGCTGAATTTAAACGTATGTACACGTGTTCCTCAGAAACTACGTGGCTATCTCAATACTGGGCACGCAAAGGCTACTCTTTTCAATGTTGTTTAGAGGGATGAAGGGCGCATAATCATATGCTTTGATTATGATTTTGTTGAAATTTGGTTGCACATGGTATCAAAGGAGAATTGCAGCTGGGTGCGTTCATTAAAGGAAAATTTTGGTGGAAAACCATTTTCATTGAAAAAATAGTTTTTATTCAGATGAAATATGTAAAAAAAAAACTAAACAATTCACAGAGCAGCCTCCAAATGGATAGTCCATCAGCAGACTGCTGAGATATATTTAAAGACAACTGGACAAACTGAATATCATTTTCCATTTGAGACTCTGGGAGGTGATCAATTCAAATCGGACAATCGTGAGAAGGAAGACTTTTATGCTAATATTGTTCCAGATATAGTTGAACGCAAAAAATGTGGCTATTGAGGGATACAAGATCTGTCGCTCATTATAAAAATTGGTTTCAAATGGCAAGAGAGAAGCTGAAAGGTCAAAAGCCAAAAGGGAAGACTGAAACGCCTAAATTAAAAACGTAGATGTCTACCGTGTCAGGGAAATAGTATCGGATGTTTGTGTTGGCTTCAGTTACGACTCAGGAGGGCTACGCTTCAGATTTCATTGGTCATCAATAGATTTGAGCAAAAAGTGTAACATGGCTCCTTCTCAGAAGAGAGATGATTGGCTTTCCAGCTTCTGTTTGTTAATAATGATTAAACGGACCCTTATTTTGGTCGATCGGTTTGCTCATAGAGAGTATATTTATTTTGTATGAAAAATCATTTGTAGAGAGAGGAGAGTTCTGAGAAAAAAGTGTGGGAGGAAAAAACCCAACACTATCACTGTACAGTTTTGACAAAGAAACAATTAAATGGTGCAGCTCTGATTTATAAGATTCTTGCGGTATGAGTTTTGGCATGTGTTTTTTCTCTCTGTTCCATATGTATCCTGTGATGTTTTGCAATTCATTCATGATCATTTCCAGCTGAATACTTCTAGGTGAAAAAGGTAGAATTCAGTCATTGCTCTGCCTTGAGGAAGTGTTCAGTCTTTATGTGTTTCTTCTACCTGGAAATGATTCATAGATTAATATCCTTTTTAGCTTTCTTAAACAGTCTTTTTACCCCACTTAAATTCAATTTGATTGCTAAAACCTCATGTCTATCTTGCCTTATGAAATATCCTGTGCCTTTGGTTAAATCTCTGTTCATGCTGCCCTTGTCCCATATAGCCCAAAAAATTAGTCATTTATTGAATTAACTCTTTCACATCAGATTACTAGCCTAAAATCATTCTCAGTTCTGCATTTGGGTTATCTTAGGCTCTATTGGATATCTTCTGTCGAGATAGACCTGGAGAGAGCCCTTTCCTGACCTCGTAGGGATAGCTACGAGTTTGAGCTTGGTTTGTGGTTACCTTGAATTCTACCTTCCTTCAACCTAAGGAAGATTTAGGTGCTAACAGAGTGGCGACTCCACTGGGGAGAAAATAGTTTGCTTGAAGATTGTTTTTCCCCAGTACATCTATCAAGCTCAGATATGATGGTTGATGGTGAACAACGATCAGACATAAGAAGACGGCTAAAAATCATTCACCTGGTGACTCCTTTCACTGAAGAATCCAGCAAACGGTGCTTCATGGTGACTCCACTGCAGAGGGATGAGTAGCTTTGAGATTTTTTAAAATGGAGTGGATTGCAAGGATACGCTCCCATGAGCCAAGATCACATTGCAGGCTTTCCAAATAAGATTCTGAAAGTAGATTGGTCAAGGAACTTGCCTACGTTTAAAGATGATGGTAAGAAGGATGTTGCTTTACATTTAGTCCGATTTCACATGAATATTCGCAAGTTGAAAGTTGATTTTCCCAAAGATTTCCTGATGAAGATATTCCTGGCCAATCTGGAAGGTGAAGCCCAATCTTGGTATGAAAATTTGCCCGCTGCTTGTATTTATTGTCTAAAGTATTTTCATGCCCTATTCATTGAGAAGTATGAAGATTCTTATCTGGCATTAAAATTAGTTCATGATTGTTACAAATACGCTGATGGTTTTATTGAAAGCCTTGAAAACTATTATGAAGATGATAATTTCGTGGATGATGAGATCATGGAGGCTCTATACGAGAATCCATTGTACCAACATGAAGAGAACTTAGAGGAGTCCCATCAAGATGCTCAGGAAGCTTTGCAGCAGGATCAAGGTCTAAGTATGGGGGAAGATGAAGGAATTTTTCATCTTGACAATCAACATGAATTACATGAAATGGATCAGCAGTATGAGGAAAATCGGTATACTCCTTCACTTGAAATCAATGAAGACAATCACTATTTGAGCAAGGGAAAACAAAAATATTATCTCCTCTATCTGAGGACGAGACAAAGAAGCTCTTGAAAGGTCATATTCCAGCTCCAGTTAAAGCAGATCGACAGTGTGCACATGGTCAAGAAGGTGATGGTGGAGATTCTTCCTCTTCTAAAAAAGATGACAGTCATGTAAGTAGATTTATAGATCAGCAGGTTGAAGATTGCCATATGGTTGCAAATGATGAAAGACAAAGTGTCGTTTCAGATCTGTCCATAGAAAAAGACAGCATGCCAAGAAGCCAAGTTTCAATTTCAGAATGTGATGAAATTAAATCACCCATTTCAGATTGAGATTCAGATTGTGATGACAAAGAAAACATTGTACCGAATCCCATGAAGGAGAACCCTGCTACTGAAAACATCTGGAATAAAGAAGACAATGTTATGACTCCAAACCTTCTCAGGTCATCAGAGCAGAGCCTTCATAAAGAGGAACATACTCTTGTTTGTGAAAAGAGATTAGCATCACATGAAATGGACACCTTGTTTCTTCAACGGGAGATAAATCTTCATGTTTTTCAGGATCCAATGGAAAATCTATTGCAGTCAGCAGTGAAGGTGTTTATGCAATATTCGGTGATGAAGGAGATCATAGTCAATTATGTTTTTGGATGCCTAGTTACCGGTACTCATTGTTGACCAGAAGATCTGATCAGGAGAATCAATCAAGAAGGCATCTGCTTGATTGGTTGCATTGGCAGTTTGATATAGTTTGATGATATATAGTCTTGTAAGAAATGCAGGTGGTCATGTACTACCACCAAGCTTTAAGTTTTAAGTTCAGTTCTTAGTATTTTGAGTTTGTTTGTTAGAGTCAAGTTTTTTTTAGTCATGTCAGTTTGCATTGAGTCAGTTTGAGTGACGTTTCAGTCAATAAATTGAGTCATGTTGGTTTGTCAGAATAATGGACTCCATAGCCCAATGGACGAAGGCACTGTCTACTCACCCAAAGATCTGCAGTTCTTGGCACCTCCAAGGAGCTAGAGTTACCATCCCCCATTGGAGCCAATGTTAGATTCGGTCCTTACAGCCCTCCGTCAGAGAACATTTCTCTTTTTGCAATTCATTTTTAGGTGTCTCGCTCGACTCACTTCATTGCATTTCGCTAGGGGCATGCCATTGTCGCACAGAAGAGTTTGGTGTTCTTGTTTCCCACATGCTTGTACCTGCCCGGGCTAGTCAAAATTTCTCCACGTCCATCAAATTTCATTTCAGTCATTCATAGTAATCATGCTATTTCGGTCAAAAAGAGTTATTTTCAGAGTCTAAGTCTAGTGTTTGGTCTTCAAACATGTCGAATAATGCCCGCAGGACATGAGGATGGTTTTCAAAGAGGTTCTTAGTTCAAAAGTTCATCATCAAACATATTTGAGGACATTTCTTGTTCAAAACTCTATTTTGAATAAGAAATTATCGAATTCATTTTTTGTAATAATCATGTATTTTTTCCACCATGCAGTTTTCAAAGCAGGCTCCTGTTTTCCTTTGCCAAACATCAATGTCACCATTTTTGCAGAAAATCAAATAAGAAGGAGCCATCATTTAAGTCAGAAAGTGAGATGGAAATGAAAAAACAAAGTTCAGATTTGAAAGGTTCAAAATGCCAAAGTTCTACATTATTGGAAAGAGAATTTGCCAAGTGAAATCAAAATCCTTTATGTATATGAAATATTTTTATGTTTAAATGGTTCATTTGCAAAACAAGTCCTCAAAGAAGCTCAAACAAATTGTCAAAGAATCGAAAGGCTGGTATGGAGGCCGAATTTTGTGTATGAAATCCTGGCACGATGCATTGAAGTTGAGCGCAACACACTGGGAGTGCGCGCGGCGCACAGAGCCCCCCATAAAATTTTCTCCACCGCTTCACCAAATTTCATATCAATTTGGTTTTCTAGTGATCCAAGGGGATTTAATGAGGGGGAGTTCTCTGGAGACAAGCTGTTGACATGGTGCATTGTAAATGCTGCAGTGCCATGAAGCTCAAGGAAAAATGTCGTTAGACAAAGGGTGATTTCTAGTAGAACAATTGAATGCATAACCAATGTTGAAGCATTCTCCCTCGAAAGCTGCAGATCTTGTACATGTCACCAATAATTTTAGTCGTTATATGAGGAAATCCGCAAGTTCAAGGAGCAATCAGGTATGAATCACTATACTAGAGATCATGGGGAGCAGGCGCGGCGCATAGGCGCAACGCAGCACACTGGGCCTCCTACCTCAGTGTTATTTTTTATTGGGCATGGCGCACATGGCCCGCTCGGTGCACTGGGTGTGCGCGCAGCGCACATAGGTGCCATTGCCGACATAGCCATCACAATAGCCGTGTTGACTATTTGGATTCTAGGAATATGTTTTTATGATTGGAAGCAAAGGAAAATAGCTTATAAGGCCATTAAAACACAAGGACCATTCGGTACTAGAAGCAATAACTCGTAACCCTGGAGTTAGAAGGATTTCATTCATTGCTCACTCACTTGGTGGCTTGGTAGCAAGTTACATGATGGGGAGACTATATGAGCCACCTTCAAATGGTGAATTGCAGGAGAAAATGGTGGGGAGTTGATGGACGTTGACTTAATTCACCATAATAAAGAGCAATCAAGGGGTAAAATTGCTAGGTTGGAACCAGTCAACTTTATTTCTGTTGCAACACCTCACCTCGGTTGTAAAGGAATAAATCATCTTCTAATGCTTTGGGGTGTCCCTATCTTCGATAAAATTGTGTGTTTCAGTGTTCGTTGGGCTGTGGGGAGATTAGGTCATCACCGGTTTCTCATGGAAAACGTGAGGGGAAATTACCATTGCTTCGTCGGATGGTAAATGACTGAGGCGATTTTCATTTCATGTCTGCTTTGCGGGCATTCAAACGCCAATTTCCCTATGCAGATGTGGTCTTGTTCCATGACAAAAGAGTAGATCGGAGAACAGTTTAAATGTTTGCGTATGATGTCGAAAGAAGCATCTAGTTCTCTACTTGCTGGAGAGAAGTCCAATGATGCAATGGTTTCTGGGCCTAAGAAGGTTGAGTTGCCCAAGCTGCCCAGATACATCGATACTCATGTTACGGATATTTATCCTGTTACAAAGCCTGGTGATAGGCTTAAAATACTTAGCTCTAAAGACAAGTTTAAGGATGCTCCTTTGTTTCATAAACAGATAAAAGAGACCAACCAATGTTCCACACCATCTGATGTGAAGCTTTCATCAAAATTTATTTGGAGAAGGAATGGAAATCACACTTCATCTGGTAATCTAGATACCTCCATAAATAGTGCATATACAAATAAGAAACATTGAACTAAAGGCTGAGTGTTAAGAATATAACAACTTTTGTAATGCTGCTGAGCTCTCTTCGAGTTCTCCCGCTTTGTCTTCAAGAACGACTGTTGATATGGCCAAGGCATTTAAAGTATTGGCAAATAATAAGGCCTCAACTGTTGTCACTCAACCTCATGACTCTCCAAGTTTATCGGTAAATTTAAGATCATCCTTGCATGCTAACAGTTTTCGACATGATTTGCCAATAGCTAGAGATAGAGTACCTATGGATTTGAGTTTGAAAGTTAATATCCGCCTAATTTCTTCCTCTTTACTTAACTGGTGCCATATGTTGAATAATACTAGTAAATACATGGGGATGAAAGAATTCATGTTTCGGTTTGATTGTTCACATGATAAAGTACATGCAAACTATAAATATTGCTCACAGTCCTCCTAACAGAAGGAGATTTCCTTTTGGAAAGCATTGCACTTGTGGGTGTGCCCACAATCTATGTTACCATCATCTCTTATTTCTACTATGGCATTATCTGGTGCTTGTGGCAGTGTTGTAGAGAGTGAGTTCCTATCAAAATGACAATCAGCTTGGGAAGATTCGTTTTGTTCCATATATTACATGTTTAGGAAAAAGACATGTGATATCTTTCATTTTTGCACTCAACAGTTTACAGTCATGTTTTTGGGGGGTAGTTTAAATGCGAAAATGGAGAATACATGTGTTGCATATCTCACAAGATCCACTCGTAGGCTTCGAGCTGTTCTAAAGAAAGCATGAGGTAGGCTTCTCTATGCCTCTCTGTAGCATGGAAGTGGAGCAAGCTACAACAGAGGATTTACAGGAGCTAAACCGAGTACTTTGCGAGAAGGTATAAGATAAAATGAAGGGCACAACTGTTGAGGATACAATAAAGCATCTATTTGAAGGACATCATATGAACTACATCGAATGCATAAATGTGGATTGTAAATCTACAATGAAGGAATCATCCTATGATCTACAACTTCATGTTAAAGGCTGCCGAGATGTCTATGCTTCATTTCATAAGTATGTTGGCGTTAAAAAACTTAAAGGTGATAAAAAATATCATGCAGAGCAGTATGCACTTCACGAGGCAAGAAAATGTGTTCTTTTCCTTGGTTTTCCTCCTGTACTACAACTTCAGTTGAAACATTGAATATGGTTTCATGCCAAACACAATTGGAACACAGTCAAAATAACAATGAGGGTCCCGAAAATAGACAACCACAGCATCATTACAAAGTCATGATCTCAGTGCCAACATACTTTGTCTCAACATATGAAATGAAGTCATAAACGCGGTGAAAGTATTGATCATGAAAGGATCTAGATGAAATTGCCATAGATATATTAAGTGATTCGTTTAAGAAAATTCAGACCGATGCATGGGTGGAAAACACTTATATCTTTTCGACTGGAGCTGAATTTAAATGTATGTACACATGTTCCTCAGAAACTACGTGGCTATCTTCATACTGGGCATGCAAAGGCTGCTCTTTTAAATCAATACGTTGTTCAGAGGGATGAAGGGCGCATAATCATATGCTTTGATCCTGCTCTTGTTGAAATTTGGTTGCACATGGTATCAAAGGAGAATTGCAGCTGGGTGCATTCATTAAAGTCAAAATTTTAGTGGAAAACCATTTTCATTGAAGAATTAGTTTTTATTCAGATGACAGATGTAAAACGAAAGCTAAACAATTCATAGAGCGGCCCCCAAATGGATATTCCATCAACAGACAGCTGAGATATCTTTAAAGACAACTGGAAAAACTGAATATCATTTTCCAGATCAGACTCTGGGAGGTGATCAATTCAAATTGGAAAATCGTGAGAAGGAAGACTTTTATGCTAATATTGTTCCAGATACAGTTGAATGCAAAACTGTGGCTGTGAGAAGGAAGACTTTTATGCTAATATTGTTCCAGATACAGTTGAATGGAAAACTGTGGCTATTGAGGGATATAAGATCTGTCGCTCATTATAAAAACTGGTTTCAAACGGCAAGAGAGAAACTGAAAGGTCAAAAGCCAAATGGGAAGACCGAAATGCCTAAATTAAAAACGTAGATGTCTACCGTGTCAAGGAAATAGTATCAGATGTTTGTGTTGGCTTCAGTTATGACTCAGGAGGGCTACGCTTCAGATTTCATTGGTCATCAACAGATTTGAGCAAAAAGTGTAACATGGCTCCTTCTCAGAAAACAAATGATTGGCTTTCCAGCTTCTTTTTGTTAATAATGATTAAACGACCCCTTATTTTTGGTCGATCGGTTTGCTCATAGAGAGTTTATTTATTTTGTATGAAAAATCATTTGTAAAGAGAGGAGAGTTTTGAGAAAAAAGTGTGGGAGGAAAAAACCCAGCACTATCATGGTACAGTTTTGACAGAGAAATAATTAAATGGTGTAGCTCTAATTTATAATATTCTTGCAGTATGAGTTTTGGCATGTGTTTTTTCTCTCTGTTCCATACCTATGATGTGATGTTTTGCAGTTCATTCATGATCGTTTCCAGCTGAATACTTTTAAGTGAAAAAGGTAGAATTCAGTGATTGCTCTGCCTTGAGGAAGAGTTCAGTCTTTATGTGTTTTCTTCTGCTTGGAAAGGATTCATACAGTAATGCCCTTTTTAGGTTTCTTAAATAGTCTTTTCACGCCACTTAAACTCAATTTGATTGCTAAAACCTCATGTCTATCTCGCCTTATGAAATATCCCGTGCCTTTGGTTAAATCTCTGTTCATGCTGCCCTTCTCCCATATAGCCCAAAAATTCAGTCATTTATTGAATTAAATCTTTCATATCAGTTTACTAGCCTAAAATGATTATCAGTTCTGCATTTGGGTCATCTTAGGCTCTATTGGATATCTTCTGCCCAGATAGACCCGGAGAGATCCCTCTCCTGACCTCGTAGGGCTAGCTACGAGGCTGAGCTTGGTTTGTGGTTACCTTGAATTATGTCTTCCTTTAGCCTAAGGCAGATTTAGGTGCTGACAGACTTGATGAGTGCTAATTTGATAAGCTGAAGAGAATGAAATGAGGATGCTGAAAAAGGTCCCAACAACCACTCCCCCATGCCTGAGGTTTTGCATGTTCTCATGCAAGCAAGTTGAGGTACTTTAGAAGTGAGGAGGGTTGCTGAGATGACTTAGTACAAAGGACTCTAAGAAACAAAACAATGGAGCTAATGGGATGAACATTGAATAAAAATAAGTCATCTTACTCTTATTAAAATGATGCTAAATTAACACCAAGAATAAAATAAATTTAAAATTACTCATTACATAAGATTTCATCAATCTCTATCAATTTTATGTTCAAGGAAAGAACCTTTTATAAATTTAAGGGGCTCTCCTTCTTTGCAAGTTGGAGGCCTTTTATGTTCAAAACAAATGATGAATCAATGAAAAATTAGTTATTAATAACCAAATCCCAAAGTCTTATAGTCATCCAAGTATTACATACAAGCTTCGCAGTTGAATTTTATTAGTTATTTTTTATGATAGGTCCCACTTCTAAAACAATTAAATCTTGGATATAATATGAAAAATTAATGATAGAGGTCTGAAGGTTGCCTTAAGGACATTATTCCATAGAAAATTTATGGAGTTGGTTTTTACCCTTGACTTCATCCACACACACTTCCCTTTTATTGTAACACTATAAAATAACCATCATAGATGTAGAGAAAATACTTGGCTTGGTTGACACTTATTTAGGTAGAATGCCCCATTTCTCATGAGCATCCATAGCCCTGATGGATTTCTTAGTGGTATCACATGTCAGCACCCACTGCCAGCAGGTGTCCATAGTCTCAACACGTTAACCTCTTAAACCTATTTTACACTGAAGGCTCTAGTCCTCTGTTTGCTACCATTTTAGGTTTAGCTTATGAATATTTCTTTTGCAATTGCTATATGGGGTAGCGACTTTCGAAATACCCTTAAAGGCATAGGATGATACCTTTCAGAGTGACTTAGATTACCTGCATAATGTCTTAGACACATAAGGTACTATAATTACTCAAAGGAAATAGCATGAATGAGTCATTTTTAATGTGATATGGATGAGGCTAACCAAGGAATAACCAGGGAACACCTAAAGTCCTACTAATCATAGTTTTCATATATGATTTAGATTTCAAAGCAGTGTTACACTATGAACAAAGACTTCATTAACTCTCTTGCAAGTCTTAATAAAGATGCTTGTATATCATACTTTGGTGTTATGGTTATATTATTCAATATTATTTTTCATTGGTATCATTATATGGACCTCTTAATGTTGCTTTAATCCTCTTTCATACATTGATAACTATATTTTGAGTAACTATTGTGTATGAGAAATCTATATGAATAATAAATTGAAATTCAAAAACATAAATAGAAACTATGAATAGTTTGGAATTATCCTTCAATTCAAATGTTATAAAAATGATTGCTCATATCATATTTGTGAAATAGAATTCTTAAAGTAAACAAATCATGAATGCGTCCTCTCTATAACTTAAGGAAAAAGGAAATATGTGATCAAATACTCCCCTAAGTGTTCGATTCGGTTGATGAAGATGTCTTTGCTACTTTTAACAACATTCTTTGAGTATTTAAGCATCCCAAATGAACATTACCCTTGGATCCTGCTTTTTCTTGCAAAATAGAAAATTGGTAGTAGAATTCTTGATACTTGATTATATGAAACATGGTACTAAAATACCATCTTTGTGAAATAGAATTCTTAAAATAGATAAATCTTGAATGCATCCTTTTTAATAACTTAAGGAAAAAGGAAATATGTCATCAAATACTCCCCTAAGTGTTCCATTCTATTGATGAAGATGTCTTTGCCGCTTTTAACAACATTCTTCGAGTATTTAAGCATCCAAAATGAACAATACCATTGCATCTTGATTTTTCTTGCAAATATAAAATTGTTACCAGAATTCTTGATACATGGCTAGATGAAACATGGTATTAAAATATCATCTTTGTGAAATAGAATTCTTAAAACAAATAAATCATGAATGCATCCTTTTTAATAACTTAAGGAAAAAGTAAAATTCATCAAATACTCCCCTAAGTGTTCCATTTTATTGATGAAGATGTCTTTGCTGCTTTTAACAACATTCTTCGAGTCTTTAAGCATCCCAAAGAAACAATACCCTTGGATCCTTCTTTTTCTTACAAAATAGAAAATTGGTACCCGAATTATTGATACTTGGTTAGATGAAACATGGTACTAAAAAATTCGTATGTAATACTAGATGATGTTGTTATGAAAGCATGTCCAACATTACCTACAATTCAAAACATAATGTTCATAGATTGCTTTATTAAAAAGAAAAATTAGAAACAAATCTAACTGAAAAGAAATAATAAGTGGGAAACGAAAGTAATAGTTGAACGATGCTGCAGTTGGAAATAAGAATGTGTAGAAATCTTCATTAAAATAATATACATGTGAAAAATACCCCACCAAAAATATGCAATAGGAACATAGATCTCCCATTTTCAACTAATTACGTTTTAGCTGTTAACATCCCTACTTATTGAAAAGAAATGAGAAACATGTTTCACTATATGCTATAACTAAACTCACTGCTATATGCAACATTTATTTATTTATTTATTTATTACCCTACTCTATTGGAGAAAACTAAATTCCTCTCCTCAAGTATAAGAGTATTTCCAATGTAACCATGTGCGTAATAGGTGTAAAAATGCATTCATACTCAAGTTCAAAATATAATATTCAATGAATACCTTAGTATGATGAACCAATTGTTTTAATGATGATGTCTAGAAGTAAGGGAGAATGAAGGAGTGGTATGGCATTACAGTTTCTTGAAAATAATTTTCTATAAAATGAAAATGCACTTGATTTACATTATTATTTGGCTCATTTTGCATATCCTCCTTTACCATGCCATGCAGATCTTCTATTATGATATGACTATCCACTTGTGTGCTTAAAGGATATGTAGATAGGCATGTGAAAAATTCTTCAGTCTCAGGTTCTAATGGTTGCTTTCCATTGGGTGTGGTCAATGATTATTTAGTTTCTTCTACAATATGGAAAGGGTGAAGATCTTGTTGTGGATGTGGTTCATGGATTTGTTGTTCCTCTATCACCAGAAGAGAGGCAGATAAGTTCTTGAGTACGGTCAATATTTATTCTTCCTTAGAATTAGATATCTCAGTTGCTGCTAGTATTTTATAGAGTTATCCCAAACTCTTGATAATCCTTGAATACTACTTTGATCATTCCTAATCCTTGTCATGAAAATCACTTAGTGTACGAAGTTCTTATTAAAGATCCTAAATAAATAAGAATAAAAAACACTTAAACAAATCCAATCAAACAAATCATGTATTCAAAGTGTCGCTGTGCTACTAGGGCCCTGCTGTCACCAAGTTATCTATTCACACCAATTAGGTTTCTCTTATTTTCATGAATCAATCTAAATGAAAACACAATTGCAAAGAAAAATAAATAAAAATGAGGCTTTAGATCCTACATTTAATTCTATGCATATGTAAAAGAAACTAGAGAATCAATTAGAGACAACTAGACCTTGGAGAAACCCCACCATAGTGGACACGTGGTTCTTCTCTCACATCTTACTGTCTTCTCTCTACCCTTAGGTTGTCCTCAATCACACTAAAAAACCATTAAAAAAATTGTTACCTATAACCGTTTACAACTCCTTGACAACGACGCCAAAAATGTTGGGGAAGTTATATGAATGATATATCGCCACAATATTAAATTATCAATGAGGGATTTGTAATCAATAGATCTGATACACTACATGTGCCGATAACAGACAAGTTCCTATGTCTAATGAGTATAGCCTAAATAGAAAGAATTCAAAACCAATACTAACTTCCTCACACAATTTGAAAGAAAAACTCTAAAATTAAATATTAATAAGCATGTAATCTAAAAGGTTTTTCTCAGGTAATAAATCTATCCATTTACAGGCTCATGAAATGAAAAGATGGATTCAACTTTATTTTCCTGTAGCAACTAATTTTAATTAGTACACTATAATTAATTCACCACATTCAAACAATAATCAAAACAACCAAGACTAATCCTGAAAGAAACTTTGCATTCTGGTACATGAAGTTTATGACAAGATTATTCACTAACAACACATGTAGGTGAATGGTGGGATATTTGATCTTAGCTTCCCTGTTCTTCAAAATAGCATTCAA
>APFE031673402.1:140300-154407 GCA_000404065.3 Pinus taeda | reverse complement strand
ACTATGATAACAACCTCATAAATGTAAACCCACTATTCTCTCCTTTGACCCACATATTTCTCAACCAATGATGACACATAACCCTATCCTCCATGATCTCCTCCATGAAGCTTATCTTTTCAAATTAGAATTTGATCATTCATGGCCACATAAAGATGCCTTGGAAGCTTCCTTGGAGCCTACACATGTCACCAAAACAACCCACTTTCCATATATAAAGTAAAACATATTATTTTCTAATATTTAATCAAGAATTTCTCTCAAAAATGCTTAAAAATAAACAATATTTGGAAAATATAAATGAGACCCATTAACGGTGAATAGTAGGGAAAATGGAGTGACAAGGTGATGAATAGGGAGCGAAATAATGGAAGCATAAGTGAAAAATGTATGGTAATGAGTGCCATTTTTGGAGCCCAATAGGAAGCTCACACCATTCACCTTTTTCTATTTCGATGGACAAAGCCAAGGGAGTGTTTTGTCTGCTATGTGGATAGAGCAATCTTGCTAATGCAAGGACTTCCATATGGTAACCTGGAAACTCTAATTTTCTTTATACCTGGGGACATGCAAACCTTTTTTACACAAGTGAAAAGTGACCTGCGTAACTCTAACCCCGTAGTTTTTACTAACTTCAACTGCTTAAGTTAGGTGATTGGTCTGGTCAACCATTCACCTTTGCAAGGGCCGACGACACTGGCAAAGTAAAGGATATGTTTCTACAAAACTATCCTACCTAACCTCAGTAGTTCATTAACCCTTAGGACAGTAGTTGGTCGTTCCTAGCTTGCATGCAAAAGGATCAGAGTAAAGTTTCACATGGGGCAAGCCCCCTAAAAAATGAACATGCCAATGAGAGACATCCTTATTATATGACTGGCACAAGTAGGTTTACGTGAAGTTCAAGCTCGTTAAAAAATAAACCTAGCAATGAGCATATGTTCCCCCAGAGTTCAAGCTCATTAAAAAATGAACCCACCTTCAGTAAATAACCTTTGTGATTGCATTGCTATCAGCTTTTGAGCCTTGGTCGTGTTCTTACCATCACCTCCACTTTTTAGCCAATCATATGCCTCCACTTGATTGTTTACCCTTTTGAGGAATAGCTATGATGAGTGATTCTGTTAGCCACCTTCTTTACACTACTGTGATTCAAAAGTTCCAAACTTACCTGGAACCAACTGCTACCCGAAAATATCACTCATTCCTAAAAAACAAGTCTCTTTTAAGCTCTTTTTAGACTCATAAAATATAAAAAGATTACCGAGCAATTGGCCTCTCCAGCTCGTTAAAGTGATTGGAAGTGCCATCCCTCCTCTATATTTTAATATCTTTGGACTTGAGGGATCATTACACAAAAATATTGAGCGCTTGTATTTTTCAGCTTGCTAAAGTGATCGGAAAAGTCATCCCTTTCGTATTATTTTATACCTTTTCAGACTTAAGGGATTATACTACGAAAAAGGACTACTGGAGTTTCCTTTCCATCTCTTTTTAGACTCTTTAAAACTGAAAAGGACTGATTTATCTTTGTTTTTAAACTCGTTAAAACAATAGCGACAAACTTGTCCATACGGACAAGAGTGAGTTTCATTGTCGCTAGGCTCGCTAAAACATAGTGACAGGTTTGCCCGAAGGGAAAATTATAGAACAAGAATATGTTATCCTCCTCAAGCTTGACAAAAATAAAGAGTTACTGGTCAGAAATGACTAGGGAAAAATTGGGAAGAAAACTTGAAGAACTTCATTGGTAGCAAGTCGCTCTCGAACATGACTTTCACTCTATCAACATGATTGAGTCAGGTTGGGCTATTTCATTCACCGGTCAGATCACCATTGGTTCTCCGTACCATCCATTTTTGGGGTTAACGCTACCAATCCATTTCAGTGTCACCGATATGTTCAAGAGAAGTCACTCAGATAATTCACCAACCCAGCTAACACCTCATCCACTGCAATAGCTTCATACTCCATTTTTCATGATCGCCACTCTGAACCTTGTATCATCAGATCGTTTTCACCTCCACAAAATCATTTTCTTAGTTTTGTGTCGTAGATGTGGGATTCATTAAGGCCCTCCTACGACGAGTCACTTCTTGTCGACATCAGCTCATTATCCAAGAAGTTGACGTAGGAACAACCCTTTCAGTACTTTGAAGCTTGCATGCCTCAATGGCAGGTTTCTCACTTTCGGCGACAGGTTTACATCAATGGCCTTTGACCGAAAGATTTTGCGCGGTGTTTGACATCGACTCATGTATTCACACCATGTGAATTGTACTGCAGTACCTTGAGGGTCATTATCATTATCGGTGATTCCTCTCGTGCCTGTTAACAACTTTCATTATTGGTTGGTAATCAAGCGATGTCTTTTGATGTTTGAAATTAGAACATCTTTTCACATGGATCGACTTGTACTTCAGTTGAAGATTCAACGAGTTTGAAGACCTTGGATCTAGTTTCATCCATCCGGGCTGCAATATATTCAGGGAAATAAAGACATCAAATGCACTCCATAGCTGCACAGATAATCATCCAAGCTAAAGGATGATGGCTCTACCGGAATCATAAGTCTGCCACATAGACGATTGTCTGTCCTATGTACTTGAAAATGAATTTATAAAGCTGAGCATGGGAATGCCCACCTCAGCTAGATCATGAAAATATTATGAAGATAATGTATTGTATTGTATCTTATTATAGGTTACCTTCCAATTTGAAAAACCTTGGATCCTCATGATAAAGAATTTCACCCGACATCAGAAGATTTACGACCTCATGCTTTAGGGGGCAATTATTATAGACATATTTGGGCACTGCAACCCAAATCACATATGTCCATAAACCAAGGGCTTCTAAACCCCTAAAAGTGTTGTTTCAAACCCTAAAGGATCAAGGTCAACTGATTACATCATTTCCCAGAAGTTCTCCCTGAAAAACTATTCAGAACTAGTCAAAAATGGACCATACAGATTGCTCCATTTTGAGGGTGTGATGCATCTCACCTATTACACACAAAGGGTGTGATGCATACTGAAAAACCCTTCTATAGGGTGCGATGAGCGAGAGCAGACAAATGGCAGAGGCAATTTGCTAAGTGGAAACCCATAGAATCTTCTAGAAACTGCTCATTTGACACTTGCCTCTCTGAATTCGCCTAGGGATGAGTAAGAGATCATGAAATCTCTGAGTGGAACCAAGAACTATCAGAGAAATGAAACTAATCAAAATCCCAGAAGCTGACTCACCCCCTGCAAATATCTATATATGGATCTCTCATCCTAGAGATCAAGAGGCTGGAATTTTGTATTTTGTAAGGAAGTGTTGTTGGTTTCTCTGTGAAACATTGTATTTTGGGTGATATAGTCTTTTCATGAGGTTAAGAGGGATTTCATGCTAGGAGGATGGCACTGGATCAGATAGCTGGGTTGTAATCCTCTCTTCTACTACTTCTATCAATAAAGCTATTTGAGTTTTCCTCCATACACTTGTATATCTCTGAATCTTGTACTTGTGTATGCATTTGTATGGCTAATGTACATCTAATCCTATATTGTTTATGGTTATAGATCTCTATGCTTTGATGGTATTTTTCTGCTTTGACTCTACAGGTGTTCTTTGAAGTGGGACAAGTGAGAAAGGAGTGGTGAAAGCTCTATCAAGGGAGGGAGGAAACAAGCAAGGAGCCAAGTGAAAGACTGAAGTCGGTACTCTTTGCTTCTCTCTCATCTATCTCTCATAAAGGAAAACAAAAGTAACTTTGAATTGTTTGTTTCTAAGATAGCTGCCCGTCTTAGTGGGACTAACAGCTCTGAATAGACACTAGTTTTCCTAGAAACACTATGCCACAATCCATGATGGTCAAAATGTTTAAACTTGAGTATTTCATGTTTCAATTTCATGTTTATAGATAGAGAATAAAAATCTGACCAAATAGTTTAACCTTGGCAGATAAGTAGATTAGGTAGAGTAAATATAAAAAGGAGCTCAATTGTTTAATTTGAGCCCTTGGATGTAATAAGGTTAGATTTAGCTAGATTACCATTGTAAAGAAAAGAAAATTGTTTGATAAGTTTTTGCTAGCTCAAATGAACCCTAATAAAGAGAAGTAAAAATGGTAGGATGAGTAGATGGGTAAGTAGAAGAAAGGTTGCAAAATTGTGATGATTGTTAGAAAAAAGCATATTTATCACCCTCATCATGAAATTTCTAAGTATGAATGAGAAGTTGGACTGGCATAAAACTCACAAAGTCAAATTAACTAATTTTCGCTTCACTCATTTCACCCTTTACCTAACTAATTTCCAAAATAAGGTTGAAGCACCCAAAATCTTAAGTCAAAGGGGCTCAAAGCATTTCTCTGACTTCTTGAGGGACCAGACCCTCGGCCCAATGACTTATAGATCTTAAGTACTAAAATCCCCTCATGAACATTCTCCCCCTTCAATTCATTCATTTTCACCTAATAAATCCCTTTTCCTAAGGTTAAAACACCACTTTGCTAAGGAAAATCAATCACCCCCATGGATACCCCTTTTTATGAAAAACCCACAAAAATGCACTTAGCCTAAGTTATAATGTTATATGTAAAAAAAAAGGATTACAAAAACGCATTATGCTTAGGGCAATCCATCTCTCGCAATTTTCATATTAACTTTTAACATTATTTATATGTTAATTCCCGAAAAATAAACCATTTCCCGTATATATATTTTATTAAACCCCTTTAATATTAATATCCCTACCTCGAAGTTTGAAATATAAACTTTATATTACCCAAGCCCGACAAATGACATAACTAATCAATTTGCTATTAAATAAAGTCAAATCATTAACTAATCAAATCTCATCCGATACTTTAATCCCCGCCTTAACCCCTCATTAAGCTAAAACCAACACGATTAAATGCCCATCGAGCCCCTCCATTACCCTCCATCCAACTCCTGTGCCCGATCATCGCACGATCTCCCCCCTCCCCGTCCAACGGCCCACGTTGATTTTGGAAGGGCCCGAAGTCCGAACAATACCCACCCGAAATGGGTTGTTTTCCACCGGGTCCCCGAGGCGACGTGGTAGTCGATGAGTGGAATCATGCATCCTCCCCCCAATACCACCAAGCACCCAAAGGTTGTGTGAAGTAAACCACTTACCGCCAGCCTGCTACCCACCAAATATGTGACTATTCATCTCGCTACGTGACAAACGGTCACTGTACACCTGTACCCGCCAAATTGACTTTTTGCGCATAAATACAAAAAAAGCCCCAAATCATTGTTTTTATCATTTTAACTGTAATTTTCCATGCACGCGCCTGTGAATATTGAAATTCATCAACCCACGTACAATTGCACTATGAAGATGCCAAAAGCTCCCAGATTTCCTTCCAGCCTGATTGAAGCCTTTTCAACTATTCAGAATTGCCAGTTACCCGGTTCACACCCCGTTTTCATCAATTCTAGGTATTTAAGCCATAATCCATTAAAAGCCCTGTTAAATTTCTGAGCCAGTCTCTAAAGTTTTCTTAATTTAAATTAAATGGAAATTTAACAACAGAAAACCCACCTGGAATTGAACCCCCATTACCTCAAAAACTGAAAATTTACTTTCCCCCATTCTTAAATGCACAAGAAATAAGAATGTCTGCCCACATTGCCATGGATTGCAAGCCAATTACTACTCCTCACCTGGACCTGGACCACCTTCCTCTTGCTGATAAAGATTTCCAAATAAAGGACACCTCTGTCCTTAAATCCCCTATCGAACTGTACTGCCAATACAGAGACCAATACCTAAACCAAGCTGATAAATAGGTCTGTGGGAATCTAATTTGCCCAAGTATCAATTCCTTAAGGTGCACATTTTCCCTAAAATTGTTCATTATTACCATGCAAAATACATTCCTAATCAAAGGGAAGTGATGTACCCTGACCAAGCCATACTTTTCACCATCAGTGCCGAGTCAATCAATGAAATGTTGCAACTACAACCCGGGTAGAACTTAACCCCTATTTTAATTAGAGACCTACTAGAAAAATTTCCCAAGCTTACCATTGCCAAGATTGCTGAAATGCTTCAGACCTTCATCAGGGAGGAAACGCACACCCCAACAGAACCTCCTCCATGTGTAGCTACCATATTTTCCCCATTTGGTTAGGATATACTAGCAATGCTCTCTCATGTTTTAGGCTATACAACCAGTGAATACATCGATGAAATCATCTTAGCCTACATGTCCATTTTCACTCTAGGACAACCCCCTGCTGTAATATATGACAATGCCAAATACATAGTTGATATGATGCATGAACAATTTATGAGAATGAGTAATGAAAGAGTGTTTAAGTATTCTTCAGTTTTGTACCATCTTTTCTTATATTACCAAGCTGATAAGTTCCCTTTCACTCTCCAAAAGCTTGACACTAAAGGTCATCCTAGGTCAGTAATTTTTGGACTCCTCTGATACATAAGTATGATACCCATATCCATACACATATTTCATTGATATTTTTGTACATCCAGTAGTGATCATGCTGCTAGGAAGTTCTCTTCCAAGAATTAGTTCAGATATCAGGAGGATCCTTCAGCTGTCAAAGCAACACAAAGTGGGAGATTGGTACTTGTACCAAAATCAAATAGAAATTAGGATCTATGGCTGTGAATTGGCCCCATTTAAACTTCCCAGATACCTCCCAATGAGGTTATTTGCTTTGGAGTACTACAAGTAAATAATCAACTCAGATGAGGTGCATTTTGTTAAGGCCAAAAAGAAGGCCCAACTCAGAATCAAAGATCAACTAGGCCCCTTTGTATGTAATAGTAGAGAAGCTAGGAAAGAAGCAAAGGAAATCCTACAGAGACTTAAACTTAAACAAAGCTTCATGTGGAGATATGACCCCTGTGACTTCATCTGCAAAACGGGACATAAAAACAAGATGGCTCCATACATTCACCACCGAATCCCTGAGATAGAGAAATATGAAAACCAATTGGAATGGGTGGAGAATAATTTAGTAGACAGGGATAACACTCAAGTAGCAGTTGAAAATTCTCTAATTGATTTAGAGAGAAGGCTTGCTAAGGGTTCTTTCCTGCAGGCGCCATGAGAATCTCAAGCACAAATAGAATCTTAGGCGCAAACTGAATCATAGGCCCAGGGAGAATCACAAGTAAAAAGTGAATCTCATATAGAAGAAGAGTCCCAGGTGCAATAAGAGTCTGAACAACCAGACTTATCAGAGGAACTAGGTCAAACATGCATACAACAACCCACTATGAGTACTCCCCCTAACTTGCAAACTCCTCTAAATGAGGAGAAAAGCCTAAAAAGGAATAGGGAAGAGGCCACTACATTAGGTAGAGAAGCCATACAAACATATGTAGAAATCATCCTAGTCAAAAGGTAGATTAAATCCTATGTCAGAATAGGAATTCACAGAAGAAACTGTTGGGGCCACTAGCACAGAAAAAGAAAGAAGCATTCCTACCACTCGTTCTGGGGGCATACTAGAACCTTCCACATCACATACTGAGATGTTGGAAAGGAAACAAAGTGTTGAAGTGTCCTCCTTTAGGATGCCAAATGAAAAATATCAAGACATTAGAGAAAGGTACAAGGATATAAAGGCCAGGAATGAAAGGCTTAAATCTGTTAAACACACATGGGCAACAATAGAATATGAAAGATAAAACATGAGAGTACAATTTTTATTAACAAGAGATATACATTTATAGTAAATTATATGACCGTTGGGTTCCACATCCCAAGGTCTCTTAGACTCCTTTTGTCTCTTCGGCTTCCACACTAACCCATTGAGGATTAGGTGTCCAACATTCCCCCCTTAATCCAAAGGGTTATGTATGAGTCCAAGAAGAGAGCTGTAATACAAAATGTGCAAAAATGCATGGCAACACAAGGCTGAATGTGCTCTCTGAAATGTTGGTATAAAGGACGGTGGTTTAAGGATGACCACCAACACTGGAATTCTTAGTGCAGTTCTCGAAACTCTTCCAAAACTGGCAAGAAGCTGAAGTCTTATGCTAGAGGAAGTGCTCCTATTGTTTTGAAGAGGGAAACCTTCAACCAATAAAGGGAGGTATCACCCTGCATAAAAGGGGGAAATTCAACCTGAAAAGGGAAGTCTCAACCTGTGATGGTTTAAGGACGACCAAAAACTCTAGAATGCTTAATGAAATTCCTGGAACTCTTCCAAATCTGGCAAGAAGCTAGTGTCTTCTGCTAGAGGAAGTGTCCTCAATTTTGTTCATGGAATTCTTTCGAAACTGGCAAGAAGTTTAAGTCTTCTGCTAGAGGAAGTGTCCCAGATTACCAATTGAAGGCATGTTCACGGGCATCTTTGTCTCTGGCTACAACTCTAAAACTGGTGTGGCAAGTTGTGGCTCAGGCTCGCTTAATGTGACTTTGAAGCTTGTAGATGAGCATCATTTCCCCCCTGTCAGATACAAGGTGAGATGATGGAGAAAACTCAACTGCAAGATTGTTCAATACTCTGGAACAGGTTCTGACATGTGATTATAATATCTTCTTGGCTGTTGATGCCCATCCAAGATGAATCTTTGTTGTTGTAGGATGTTTATTTTTGAAGCATCTGTGTGAAGAATGGGTGGTTTTATGACAATGCTTACATGGATGAAGATCAAAATAGTGATCTTCCAAATGGCCAACTCGGTCACAGTTTCAGCAGTTCACAATATGTTGTTGTTTTTGTTGTTGCTGTGGAAGAGGGGCAGAGTCTGGAACAACTGGAGGTGAACTATCACGAGGAGCAAGTGAACTGTCATGAATGAATCTACCACTTTGAAACTGAATGGGCTTGGCGTAGTATGGAATATGAAAGGACAAGTCCTTGTCATATCCAAGACCAGTACTGTGCTTGTTGTGGACAAGTTGTTCCCAAGGTCTGATGATGGGCTTGGGAAGTTCAGACTAAGTTTCTGCATCTACATGTACAATTGCTGCTTTATTGGGTACTAAATTTGAACCAATTGTAACATTATTGACTTGCTTCTAATGGGTTGCAGTCTCAATGTTCTGAACAGAAACATGTTCAAAATGACTCCTCTGTTTTAATTCTTCTTGCTGTAGTTGAGATTCAAGCTGCAAAAAATTGATATTTTCCTGTGCATTTTGTAGACAGACCTGAATGTCTGTGAGAGAAACTTTGCTGACTTTTAATGTATCATGAGTAGTAGACAATATCATAGTTTTGAGGAACTCTAATACTTCATTGATTCTGGTCATTTTCTCCAATGTTAAACTTACACTTTAAGCCAACTATGAACCAATGTCGCTACAAGGTATTCTCAAAGTTTGTTCTCTTAGAAAACTACAACAATCATATGAGATTATTCCCTGAGGAATCAATCAAAAGCTAGATTTTAACTCTACGTATTCTCCAAATCCACACACAACGATGGTTGGTTGCATTCATATACAAGGAAAGTATATTGTGCATTCCCAAACAATGAAACTCAAACGCTACAACAAATAAAATACTTGTTTTTCCACTAAGAAATATATATCAGCAAGGATGCAAGCTTTACACAGATATCTATTCAAGAAATACAGTGTATTTTATCAATTTTACACCCAAGGTTCAAGGAGGAACTTCCATCACAACACTGGTAGAGGGCATCCTAGGTACTTTTTCATCTGGCAGGAGTACTGTTTAGCATGATACAACACCTCATAAAACTGGAGCAAGCCCTCGGGTCACAAGTTAACACAGTTACAACAACAAATTCCAACAAAGCTCTGAATGTTTTATCAGCACCAGCATTGGACGAAGTAAACTTTTTCTTTTTCCCTCTAGTATACCACTGGGTAAAATACCTATATTTAATTAATTCAAATTAGCACCAACATACCATTATTTGGAGAGAGATAGATTTGAGAAAATTGCAGGGGATACAATTTGGGGTAGAACACCAGAGAGGAGCTGCCATACAAGATATGATCCCTATTTAATTAGTCCTCTATTGAATATATGATCTTGGAAGCATTCTGCAAACATATCATATGCCATCACATGGAACGCATAAGGATGTTTATAGAAAAACTTACAACAAGCTCTGACACCAACGATGATTGGGCGATCTCCTCTGGAATTAATACAGTAAGCTGCACTCAAAATAATTTGATCTCCTGGAATTAAAGGGTTGGAGCTTATTAGGAGTCAATAGGCCAGTGGTTCGAGCCTCCCTTCAATTCATTCAACATGCAAAGATTCAGCCAGAGTGCATAATTTCTCGCGTGTTAGATCACTAAGATAGCATAAGTGATTTAACATGTTGTTTTTAGCTTAATAACAGTCAGCCACCCTACGCAGTTGTAGCTCGACTTTCTGGAATTCATGCTCATGTAGCAATCAGTCCATCGTTCTACCAGATGGCAAAATCTTAGTTCCACAAGTGCCTAATCGATCTTTGTATTGGCTTCTTTAATCTGACTCGGTGGTTGTAAGGGAAGGAATATTAGTCTTTATAATCATGTTTCCCCCATCTACAATCTGGGAAAGGGATTCAATCTGGTTGTTGAGTCGAATACCTTCTGCTACCTTGATTAACTCCTTGATTAGACTATTCCTCTGGCCACTAGCACTGACCCCTTCCGTTTTGAAATGTCAATTAAAGACAGTCTTTGTTGATACATCTTCAGCAAAACCGCACTAAAACTCAAAAGACAGTCGATACATCTTCAACAAAACCGCACTGTAATTCAAATGACAGTCGATACATCTTCAAAAAAACCGCATTGAAACCATGTTGAGTGGCCAATTTGAGTTCTCCAACAAATGTACAATGTAAATGCACCAACCAAGAATTAAACAACGAATGGCAGATAAACTTAACGAATCGACCAACTTACATATAAACTCAATGAACTAGCACAAAGAATGGACACATAGTCACAATTGAACTCAGCTTTCACCAGCACTGTGGGTAGAAAATAACAACATATTCAACCTCGATGAGCGACATTCATTCTCCACGCATGCATAGACACACTTACAGATAATTAATGGCTGCAAGTTCTCGGAGAGGGATAGAGAACAATGAGCAGCATCAAAACTCGAAACTCGAAAAGATCTCCTAGTGCTTTCTTTGTATTCTTAGATGAGTTGTGAAAAGAATACAAAAATCAAACCCTAACACAAATTCAGTTTCTGCTGTCGGGAAAGTAGGAGCAGCATCAGGATAGTTCAACGCATGTCAGGCCACCGTTATAATGTAATGAGCAGCGTGATAATGTTATGAGCAACGTTCAACACACAACATGTCAGACATGCAAGCGGACTCTGGTATGGCAGTTCAACGTATGGACAGTGAGTCAAAGATCAAAAATAGAGACCTGCGGATTTTAGACGTCAGGAATGTCAGGGATGGCAGGATAATGGCTAAAATTGGTCTTTCTTCAACACAGAATACAACTGCAACAATCGACTACATTTTTTTTATTATAAGACTGACACACATGGAGATCACCAGGCACAGGGATGTTCAAAATCAACTGTCCATTCCAACACATGGAGATATATGCATTCAAATGCCATGAACTACGCTTAGACTTCAAACTCAACACCAACGCATAAATCAACGAGCAATATGGTTGCACCCAGAATTCACAACATACACAACATTAATGGTCAGAGTAGGTAGCTTGAACAGAAATGAGCCAATGCCCCAGGACTTTTAACTCTCAATGTTTTTGCATGGCCTTCAACACATAGCAGAGGTCATATTTATAACCACATTCCACAGTCCAAGGCATATGCTACATATTTAAATATGGATCAACGCATCTGGCTCCATAAGACCAATGCATCTACCTCACACTATTTCAATGCTTTCCATACACCACATTGTGGTATTCATTCAACGCACCAAAAATTATACATATGCCAACACAAATATATACAACGAATTCAATCATATATAAATATTTAGACCAACACATATATAGAGTTTTCATTAGGAGCAGGCATATAAACTTCAAAATTTGTACCACTATTTCAATGCTCTATTCCGAGTAGAGCTTCAACACCAGTGCATGAATTAATCAACCATCAATAACACTAATGGTCAATGCATAACATTAATGGTCAATGCATAGGTCTGGTGAAAGAAACACAACATACTGCCACAAAAAAACAGTGATTCAAATATGAGGAGGGCCAGAATTTTCCCGCTCTGATACCAAGTTAAACACACATGGGCAGCAATAGAATATGAAAGATAAAACATGAGAGTACAATTTTTATTAACAAGAGATATACATTTATAGTACATTATGTGACCATTGGGTTCCACATCCTAAGGTCTGTTAGACTCCTTTTGTCTATTCGAATTCCACACTAACCCATTGAGGATTAGGTGTCCAACAAAATCCCAGACTTATGCACAATACCTAAAGATGACACCTACAAACCATACTAGGCTAATGTCAGCCTATGATGTGAAAGAGGGAAAAATGCAAATGACATTTATGAGGCCCACTACTCAACAACCAAGGATAGCAGCTGACTTCCAGATGATAGATTTTTAAGTGCTAGCAAAGGACATACATCTTATTGACCAGATTGAGTTGCACAAATAGACAGGGAGATGATTTACTCCACCTTGACCAGGAAAGCTATTATAGCTCATCAACTACAGAATTCCCTAAATAACATATCAACTCAATTCCAATTGGAAAAGGCCTCTTCATAGGAAAAGGACACCAGAATCAAATCCTTGGAGGATTTAATCAATTAGTTGTGACATGATCCCAAATATGTGAAAGGCCACTAAAAGACTGATCAAGAAGAAAAATGATGACATAGCTGCTTTGAAGAAGCAACTGAATATTCCACCACTACATCATCCACAGACAACAGAAGTCTTAGAGACCCAAAAAGGACAAGAAGAGCTTATGGAGTTGGTCCTAAATCTAAATGACCAGTTGAAATAAATAGAAAAATAATTGGACACATTGATTCGGTCCAAATAGAGTGAACTGGATAGCACTTCTACAACTGCTATTCCCACAGTCACATCTACAGTTCCTTCAACACTGGCAGTGTCTTTGGCACCAACAGCTCCACCTGCCACAACACTGCCAGTCACAACTGAGTCTACAATAACAAGTACCTCAACAGAAAAGATAGCAGAGTTAGTGAAAGCCATGGTGGAAATGTTCATCCACGAAACAGAGCTTAAGAGACTTAAGGAGAAAGTGGTGATCTTAGAAACTGACTGCAAGCTTGCCTAGATTCAGCAGAGGGAGGAAGCAAAAAAATCCCTAAGGATGGGTGAGAAGATTAAGCTCCTATAGAAGGATCTAACTCTACAAAAGCCACTAGGACAAACTAAGGAGATGCTCTCGGCCAATATCATTGACTCTGTCAATGATATTTGGCCATCAATTCAAGTAATATTTGAGCAAATAGAATTGGTGAAAGTGGCCACTGAAGCAATACAAAAGGTAAAGGAAGACTTAGGAGACTTAGTCCATCTGCTTTCTGTTCAAATTTTGCTTTATCTATTACTGATGATGATCCCAGAACTATGAAGGAAGCAGTAGATTCAGAGGATGGAAAACTCTAGAAAGAGGCCATGGTTGATGAAATGGCATCTTTGCACAAAAATGAGGCTTGGAATTTGGTGGAGTTGTCGGCTGGAAGGAAACCCATTGGTAGCAAATGGGTGTTCAAGAAGAAGACAATTGCAGAAGGAAAGGTGGAGAAATACAAAGCTCAGTTTGTAGCAAAAGGTTATTCCCAGGTGCCGGGAAATGATTTTGGTGATATTTTTTCTCCTTTTTCCAAGGGAACTTCTATTAGATTACATTTATCTGTTGCTGTTGCTTTTAATTTTGAGGTTGAACAAATGGATGTGAAGATAACATTTCTTCATGGGGATCCGGAAGAGGAGATCTACATGAAGAAACCTGAAGTGTTTGCGGTGAAGGGTACGAAAGAATTGGTATGCAAGTTAAATAAGTATTTGTATGGGTTAAAACAGTTACCAAGGATGTGGTATCAAAAATTTGATACATTTATACGGGGACTTGGCTTCACCAGAAGCAAAGCAGATCATTGTGTGTATTTTA
>APFE031673402.1:116546-135474 GCA_000404065.3 Pinus taeda | reverse complement strand
AAGACCCACCTGCAAAAACTGAGCTCAATCCCCGCACCCTAAATTGCAGATCCTTAACTTGCCACCAAAAAACCCCAAAAACCTTAAATCAACCCTCCTTATCAGTTTACTAGCCTAATATCAGTGTTTCTAATTGGTCAACTCATCCTATTGAAAAATCCACCGAGATTGACCGGAGAGAGCCTTCTCATACCCCGTAGGGCTAGCTACGAGGTGAAATGGTTTGATGTTACCTTGAAGGTTTGCCTTTCTCAGCCTGAGGTGAAATCTCAAGCGCTAACATGTTGCTAGTTGGAAATGACAAAGAAATTATCTAGGATTTGAAGACCCATTTGTCCTCCAAATTCAACATGAAAGATCTTGTTGCTGCAAACTATATTTTGGGCATGGAAATTAAAAGAGATCGGACAAAGAGGAAGCTTTGGTTAAACCAGAGGAAGCATGTCGAGACAATATTGCAGAGGTTTAATATGTAGGATAGGAAACAGGTGAAGGTTCCTATTTCTTTAGGTGTAAAGTTATCTGCTGAATAATGTCCTAAGACACAAGAAGAGGAAGGGGACATGTCCCATGTTCCATATGCAAGTGTAGTTGGTAACCTAATGTATGTGATGGTCTGTACTAGACCATACATTGCACATGCAGTGGGAGTATTGAGCAGGTTTATGCCAAAACCAGGGAAGGAGCACTGGACAACCGTGAAGCAGGTTTTCAGGGATTTGCGTGGCACTAGTGATTATGGTTTTTGCTACCAAGGAAGACCAGGATTGGATAGAGTGTTGGATATTTGTGGCTTTGTTGATCCAGACTAGGTTGGAGATCTGGATCAGAGAAGATCTACAAGTGGGTATGTGTTTAACCTATTTGGAGGTGCAGTCAGTTGGATGAGTAAGAAATAATCTATAGTGGCACTATCAACTACAGAGGCAGAATACATGGCAGCCACATGCAAGCAAGGAAGTAGTTTGGTTGCAAAGATTGTGTTCAAGTATGGGGTTAGTACAGGGCGCTATAAGGATAGACTATGGCAGCCAAAGTGCAATTTTCTTGGTAAAGAACCCTGCATATCATTCAAAGACAAAGCACATTGATGTTCAGAATGACTTTGTGATGGATATAATAGAAGACATAAAGGTGTTGGTAGTAAAGGTGGACACTTTGAAGAATACTATAGATGCATTGAAAAAATCCGTGAGCTCTGAAAAGTTCTCTTGGTGTAGAGAAACAATGGGCATTGCAGGGCTGGATAAATGACTAAGCTCTCTTGTGGCCTTCTGTGGAAAGAAAACAACAAGTGGGAGAATGTTGGGTTGTGCTATATTCTTTCCATGACTAGCCCATGTGGTTAATCGGGGGGTTAGAAGGGGGGCAGAGCCCCCCCTTTGTTTCACCAATTGTATAACGGGGGGATTCACAGGGGGTTTGAGGGGTGCACGTAACCCCACTCTATAGGGTCTGGGCAGCGCCCCAGAAAATATTGGTTTTGGACCCTATATTAGGTTGGGAGGACCTACCTATGGTTTTGTGCATGTTTTTTACACATGGTTTTGGACGTGATGGTTTTTGGTCCATGGTTTTGGATGCAATGATTTTTGGTCCATGGTATTGGATGCTTCAACATGTATAAATATGTATTGTAACATTGAAAGGAACATAATGAAAAATCAAGATGGTAGTCTCGGTTTTGGGATCCAGGGGAGAATCACTGTGTATATGTGTTTAATGTGTTATGCTCTCGCATTGTTTATTTTCTGTGTTTTAGAATTTGTATGCAGGTAATTTTTGTACGAGGTTAAAACCTACAGAAACTAAGACTCTGACGATTATACTGGTTGTGCACCAATATACCCCTCAACCCCAATTGAAAAAAATGTGTTGACTTGGCTTGGAATGTGTGTCAATTGACCATGAGATTGGAAAATGCTACATCTTACAACAAAGCTAGTGTGGAGACCAAGACGAACTGAGAACCAAAGAATACGTCCGGAGGTGTTAGACTTGCTTTTCACGAACAAGGTCCATTCAGAGAACTAGATTTCTACCAATGTGTCTCCAAGTGTTGTAGTGGCTACAACCACCCTCCAAAATTTTTCCTTAGCTTGGTTTTGGAGCGTCCCTACCAACCTTTCACAACAACATGTCTTTCCTTGTCAAGTACAGAAGATTTAGTGTTTTTTCTCACAGAATGATAGCTTGTGCATCAGAGCTTGTTGCATCTCCCTAACAAGTTGTTTCTCCGGACTTGGTCAAGTTGCAAGCTGAGTAACTCCCTCATGAAATTGCATAATTCTAGAGGGTAACCAACCTTCCCTCCATAAATTGTGCAATTATGTCTGGTAGCCTACTGGGCTCCAGAATTGTGCAAATATTCTTGTCACTGCTCATTGGAAAAATTACACAATTCCTCCCAGTAGAGCTGCTCAGCCTAGAAATTGTGCAATCTTGGGTAATAGTAAGCTGCTCTACCAAGAAATTGCACAAATCTTCTCGGCAGCTAGCCCACCTCCCTCCTAGAAATGCACATTTTTTACTCCCAGTTGAGCAGACTTTTGCATGTGTAGTTGAGTTGACCGGTTCCCTTTGGGACCGAGAAAAACTGATTTGCATGCATGGATTGTTTCTCCCAAGGTAGCATGCAAAGGAATCCCTTGATTCAAGGTTCTATTTTTAGCATCTGGTGGTTACATGCAAGGATCATTTCAGAAACCTCCCACCAAGTGTTGCTTTTCCTAAATTTGTGGCATGCACATCATAGCCTCGGTTTTATCAAAACTCATCAACCAGCTGTCGCAAAGCTCATTCCTCACATCAAACTTACAGCTCTAACATCCCACATTGCATCTAGGATTCATCAACACATTCAACTTAGCTATTTTTGGGTAAGCCTATTTTTCATGTCTTGCATTACGTTTCTGTCACTTTTTATGTTTTGCTTTGTGTGAGTGTTGTTTGCTTGATTTCAATGAGCGTTTGTTGTCATTTTGATGTATGTTAGCTTGTAGAAGCACCGATTCAGTTTTCATTTGCATCTCACTGCTATCGCATGCATGACACTATTTTGCGTGGATGGTCGTCGTTGCGGCGAATCGCTTCACACACATGCATTATTTCCCATTTTATGAATCCCGTGCTTGTTGTTTGCATGAATGATTATTCACTCTTATTTGTACTCATCTCATCATGCATTCACACTTCTCATGTTTTCAGTCACCCATCGACGGGACTGGGCTGCCTTGGCCGAGACCGTGCCTTTCCCAGCTAGCACTACGAATTTTCGGAAGTGAAGTCTCTACCTTCCCTCCATAAATTATGAAATTCTAGCTAGGTAAGGACCTGTATGCTTGCATTGCACAATTATTGGAGGCAGTGTCCTGTTGGCCCCAAAAAATGCACAATGCAGTTTGCTGGTTCCATGTCACTGATGACTGAAATTGGCATTGTGCAATTTCAGTCCTCAATAGGCCAGGTTGGACTATGGATTGCATAGTTCCAATAGTCAGTTAGCCTCTTGAGAGCCCTGACTATGCCTTGCGCAGTTTTGACAGTCAGTCTCTCGACCTCCCAGCAGAAAGTGCGCAACCTTCATGAGCAGTCACACAAGTATGTTGCAAGCTAGTTCTCAAATTTGTTTTGGTTTTCAACTAACAATTTTATTGCCATGAGTGTTTCCATGTCTCCAAGTGTTGGGAATGGGTCCCCTGGGGATCAATTTTGTGTTAAACGTCCAAGTTGTGGGGCAAAAGGTCCAAATTTTATGTAAAGAAATGTAAAGTCTCTGCATTTTGTGATTGCAGAGTGTGAAAGATTTCTAAAGTTAAAAGGGCTTCCTGCCCTTAGTTTAGATAATTTGTGTCAGTTTTGAGATCTACCCATCATCCACAGACCATGGGATTGTATAAAAAGGGAAGTCTTAGAAGATCTAAGTAGAAAAGTACAGTAAGTAAGTTAGAAATAATGAGTCATTAGTAAGCTTGGGTGAGCTAAGAGCGAGAGTCCTAGCGTTGGAAGAGGCTCTGAAGCTGAGTGTGCATAGGCCTAGGGTGGAAGTCTGCAACTAAGTGCGCAGACCCCTGTAGCTGGTGCGCAGGGTGGATAGAGTATGTACTAGGAACTTGAATTATAAATAAAGAGAAGTATTTTGGAATTATTGTGTTTTCTGTCTCTGATTATTGCATCCAATTATGATATGTTAAGCTCTTGGTTTACATTATAATGTTAAATTGATGCACGAATGTATCTATTTCTATCTATTATTTGAACACAATTAATAATGTATATTTACACAAGGGTAGTCTTAATTTCATGATAAAGTTGGCTAACCACTAAGATAATTATGGAATGAGATAGTAACATAGTCACATGGGTGCATGAGTGCCTAAACCATTTCTTAGGGCTGTGCGAAGGACAATGTGATACCTGCATGAAGGTTCTGAAAGATGGAAGAGGAAATACATCGATAAGCCCTAAAAGTCCTATCGATCTACTTGCAAGCAGGGAGTAATATAGAAAACTGACATCACAACCATCTCAGCGTGTGGAAACATGGTTCCTGCATCCCCCCATACTGCTTTGGGTGAGACTTCAGTCCACATTTCGTGGACTGATGCCGAAAGGGCTAGTAGTGTAGGTATTTTCTTGGTTGCCTAAACACTGAACCTGGGTGAATGCCCATCAAGCCAACAAATGGTTCCGTTGCCAAGATTGGGATCTACATAACGAGATGTATGATGTCGTATCATTGGAATCCAACTAAGAATGATATCGAAAACTAGTTGGATAGAAAGATCCACGAATTCACGTCGCAAGAAAACAAGAATTCATGATTGACGAAAGAAAAGTGGTTGGAAAGATACATGTACATAGAAATACATGAAATCTTCTTCTGTTCCTTCCCGGTTAGTTATATGAGTGGATTGCGAAGTTGGCATAAGGCCAAGGAAGGTGGAGGCTTGACAATCTGAGTGTTTAGAAACTAGAGTTAGTAAGGAGATTGGAAGATTCTGAAGATAAGATCATGCACAGTGTCGACCACTAGATCGACTACATCATAGGAGGATTTGTGATAGAGTTCGCGGTTGATGCCTCTGTCAATTACAGTGAAGCAAAGTGCTGCTTCTTTAAAGGACCACAAAGTAAGTATTCAAAATCAATAAATAATTGGACTAAGATGCTCTTGTGTGAACAATGGGTTATGCAGTTACCTTGATATTTGGAGCTATGCAAAGTGGAAATCCATTCAGGGACGGAGGAAGAAAAGGTCTTGAGTATAGCCCGTTGATCGGGCCTCCTTTGAGTGACGATGAAGGAGCACCACAGACTTCTCCCCTGAGCACTATTTAGTTGATAAGACAATGTTTCCCGTGAATACCTAAGCCGCCTCCACCCCCGTTCCATCCATCTACACCACCTCCATCCTCGCCTCCACTGCTCACCCCATCACCCACACCACCACCTGTTTCCAGGAAAACTAGTGTCTTTTCAATCTGCTAGTGCCACTAGGATTGGTAGCTATCCTAGAAACAAACAATCAAAGCGATTTGTGATTTCCTCTATGTATGATTGATAAGAGAGAAGCAAAGGGACCAACCCGGATCTTTCACTTGACTCCTTGCCTGATTTCTCTCCTCCTTGACAGAGCTTACAACTCTTCTCCTACTTGTCCCGCTTAGAGAATACCTGTAGAAACAAAGTAACAAAACACCATCAAAGCATATTGATCTATTATATCATAAGCATTGCAGAATCAGAAATACAATGAACATACAATGGCATTTACAAATAACCACATTCACAAATACACGATTGTATGGAGGAAAACCCAAAGAACTTTATTAATAATAGAAGAGAGGATTACAACCTAGCTTTCGGATCCATCATCATCCTCCTAGCATCAAAGCCCTCTTCACCTCATGAAAAGCAAGATCACCCAAAAATACAATGTTCCTTCTCAAAGACAAACTATCAGCACTTCCTTACAAATTAGAAAATTCCAGCCTCTAGATCTCCCAGATGAGGGATCCATATAGATGTCTGCAAGGGTGTGAGTCACCTTTGGGTTTTTGATTAGTGTCATTCCACTTGTTGTTCTTGGTTCCACTTGAAGATTTCTTGGATCTCTTACTCATCCCTGGGCGAATTCAGAGAGGCAAGTTTCATGGGAGAAGTTTCTAGAAGATTCCATGAGCATCCACTTAGCAAACTGTCTTAGACATTTGTCCATTCTCGCTCATCACACCCCACAGAAGGCCTCTTTAGTATGCATTGCACTTGGCTAGTCTAGAGTTAGTATGCATCGTACCTTGACAATGGAGCAGTCAGTATGGTCCAGTTTTGGCGAGTTCTGAGTGGTTTTTCAGGTGGAACTTCTAGGTAATGATGTGATCAATTGACCATGATCCTTTAGGGTATGAAACAAAACTTTTATGGGTTAAAGAGCCTTTGGTTTATCGACATATAATATTGGGGTTGTAGTGCCCAAATATGTCTATAATAGTTTCCCCCTAAAGCATGAAGTTGTAAATCTTTTGATGTCGGGTGAAATGCTTTTTCACGAGGATTTGAGGTATTCGACCTGGAAGGTGACTTGTATAAGATACAATACAATACATCATCACAATATAATTTTCCAAGAGCTAGCTAAGGTGGGCATTCCCATGCTCAGCTTTATAAATTTATTTTCATGTACATAGAACCGATAATCATCTGCAATTGCAAACTGGTGATTCTTTATATGTAGAGTCATCATCCCTTAACTTGGATGATCATCTGTGTAGCTTTTGTGTACATTTGACATCCTTATATTCCTGAATATATCGCAGCCCAGATGGATGAAACTAGATCTGGGGTCTTCAAACTCATTCAATCTTCGCCCGATGTACAAGTTGATCCATGTGAAAAGATGTCCAGAAGTCGAACATGGATAGACATCACCTGATTACCAGCCAATAATGTAAGCTGTTAACAGATGCGAGAGGAATAACCGATAATGATAATGACCCTCAAGGTACTACAGTATAATTCATGTGGTGTGAATATATGATCCAATGTCAAACACCACGCAAAATCTTTTAGTCAAAGGCCATTGATGTAAACCTGTCGTTGGAAGTGAGAAACTTTCCATTGAGGCATGCAAGCTTCAAAGTACTGAAACGGTTGTTTCCAAGCCAACTTCTTGGATAATGAGCTGATTTCGATAAGAAGTGACCCATCGTAGGAGGGAATTAATGTATCCCACATCAACGACACGAAACGAAGAAAATGATTTTTTGGAGGTAAAAAATGATCCGATGATACAAGGTTCAGGAATGGCGGTCATGAAAAATGGAGGGTGAAGGTATTGCAGTGGATGAGGCATTAACTGGATGGTGAATTCTCTAAATGACTTCTCTTGAACATATTGGTGACACTGAGATGGATTGGTAGCATTAACCCTAAAATATGGATGGTATGGAGGACCAATGGTGATATGATTGGCGAATGGAATAACCCAACCCGACTCAATCATAGTGATGGAGTGAAAATGTCATGTTTAAGAGCGACCTGCTACCAATAAAATTATTTAAGTTTTCTTCCCCATTTTCCCCAACCATTGCTGATTAGTACCTCTTTATTTTTGTCAAGCTTGAGGAGGATAACATATGCTTGTTCTATAATTTTCCCTTCGGGCAAACCTGTCGCCATGTTTTAGCGAGCCTAGTGACAGTGAAACTCGTTCTTTTCTGGGTGGACAAGTTTGTCACTATTGTTTTAACGAGTTTAACGACAAGGATAACTAGGTATTTTTCATATTTAGAGAGCTTGAAAAGGGAGGAAAAGGAAACTCCAGTAGTTCTTTTTCGTAGCATAATCCCTTAAGTCCAAAAAAGGATAAAATAATACAAAAGGGATGACTTTTCCGATCACTTTAACGAGTCGAAAAAGACAAGCACTCAAATTTTTTCGTTAGATAATCCCTCAGGTCCGAAAAATATTAAATATATAGGAGGGACAACACTTCGAATCACTTTAGCGAGCTGGAGAGGCCAATAGCTCGACAATCTTTTCATATTTAACGAGTCTGAAAAGAGTTTAAAGTAGACTCATTTTTTGAGGAATGAGTGGTGTTTAGGGTAGCAACTGGTTCCGGGTAAGCTTGGAACTTCTCAAAACATGGTGATGTGAAGAGGGTGGCTAACAGGACCACTTGTCACAGCTGTTCCTCAAAAAGGTAAACAATCAAGTGGAAGCATATGATCGGCCAAAAGAATGGAGGTGATGGCAGGAACACAACCAAGGCTCAAAATGCTGATTTTATGGCAATCACAAAGGTTATTTACTAAAGGCATGCTCATTTTTTAACGAGCTTGAACTCTGGGGGAACATATGCTTAGTGGCGGGTTTATTTTTTAACGAGCTTGAACCTTGCGTTAACATTGCTCATGGCGTGGTTCATTTTTTAATGAGCTTGAACCATGGGATAACATATGCTCAAGGGTAGGTTCATTTTTTAACGATCTTGAACTCTGGGGGAACATATGCTTAGATTCTTTTTATGTGAGGTAGAAATGACAAAACTAAAAAGCTAAAAAAGCTAGAAAACTAGAAAGCTAAGGAACTAATGAGGTTAGGTAGGATGGTTTTGTCCGCATAGCAGACAAAACACTTCCTTTGCTTTGTCTGCAGCGCAAACAAAGATGAATGGTGTGTTAGACCAATCGCCTAACCTAAGAAGTTGACAAACTAAAAAACTAAAAAGCTAAAATCTAAAAAGCTAAATAACTAAAAAAAATGAAATCTGTCGTTTTTTGCTTGCATAAAAAGGTTTTCATGCCCCCAGACATCGAGAAAAGGAGAGTTTCTAGGTAACCATATGGAAATCACTGTGGTTAAGAAAGATTGTTTTTGTCAGTGAAGCCTATGCAAAATTTATTGTCTTTGTCTATCAAATAGACAAAGGTGAATGGTGTGAGATAACACTTCCAATCACATAACCCACAGGGAAACCTATCTTTTCAGTTGGGTTTGTCTGCCTAAGTAGACCAGGGTGCATGCCCCCTAATCTTCGTTACATTCACTAGAATACTCACGGTAATTAGGTGGATGGAATGAAGGTTGAAGAGACATTCTCGACGCAAAAGGACCATTTAGGGATGATGTTTACCTCAAATCTGTACTTGAACTGGGAAATGAAAGTTGGTCAACAGTGACAATTTTGCCTTCATGCGGGAAACACATCACTCAAAAGAGTGTTGAGACAATAGCTTCCATGTTGTAAACATAGTCATGCCCAAGGAGTAGATTGTAATCTAATGGTCCTTGGAATACCATCATGTTCAAGTGAATAGTTTTCCTTCTCAAAGTTATCGGTAACTTAGGAAGGATCCCTAATGGTCGACTAGTTCCTTTGTTAAAGCCTGACAAATTCTAAGTAACAGGCATAAGCGATGGTGAACTAAGTGCTTTCCAAGAAATTGAGGAAAGGATACTCACTAAAGACCCTTCATCTATGATAGTGTTAGACATGATCATTTTTTGAACTTGTACTATGATCCAGAATGGTACATTAGAAGGAAGGCAGGATCTTGCTAGTCAATTCCAATCGAAGGAAGTGACTAGACTGCTTGGAGGGGGTACCAAATAAAAGGTTGAACTAACCCCTTCAGTAGCGGGAACTCGGGGATTCTCTTCCTGTTGTGAAGGAATAGGAGGATTGGTCCCGAGTTCATCGGACTCTAAAGTAACAAAAAGAATTCAAACGATATCATTCTCATTCTCTTTAGGAATGGTATCATCTGAAGGTGGACCTTCTGAAGGTAAAACTGGATCGACTGCCATCTCAACCTGCTGAATTTGGTCTAGTATGGACTCAGAAGATTCACTCTCAACGATAGGTGTTTAAACCCACGATTGAGTTATGTCAGTCGGATTTTCAACTAGTAAAGGACTTGGTGAGAGTTTCTTGTATCTAGCTGGAAGTCGCTGTGGTGAACCAGGACGGTTATGCAAGATTCTCTTGGCCTCATCCAAAAAAGGACAATGGGGAAGGGTATGGTCCCCTTCACATAGCCTACATGGAGTTTTGACCTTTCCTTTTTGTCCGTGAACTTCATAATTACTAGTTGATGGTGTGTTGTCAACATAATCACTAGAGGTTGATGACACCGGTTGGTGCAAACGGGGGGACCATTCTCTCAAGATCCGAGGGATGCATAGACATTTTTGATGAAAATGGTCTCCCCTACAAATTATGCAAGGAAATCTGGGAGATTTAGTGTGTGGATTTTTACCAGATGATTCATGGTTGCCCCCTTGCTTAACTGACTTCTTCTTCTTCTCCTTCCCTTTCTTCTTCTTCTTAGTCACTCGGTTACTAGTATCGCTATTTTCACCAAGTGAAGAGGAAGAAGGGGAAGGCAAAACAAATGAAGAGGAAGGCGAAGGGTCAACCTCAGTATTAACTGGTTGCTGATTCAATTGCTAAGGAATCACAGTATTTTGAATGACAAAGGTTGAGAAAAGCCAGACCAGTAGACCAATTGTGATTCCTAGAAGGGACAATGTGGCCATATACGAAGCACTAATATTTCCCCAAGAAGAAAATGGACTAGGATTCTCCTCAAGATGGATTCATTGATTGGTGGACTCCATTATATCAACCTAAGATCAACAAAGGGACGAGGATATTATTCCGAATTTAATAAATTTTAATGACGCTTTGACACAACTTTGCTTTTTCAATTTTTAGGAGTCGAGAAAAAACTCAAGATGACTCTAGTATCCTACGATTTTTAATGAGCCTGAAGTGACAAGTGCTCAAATGGACCTTTACTTTTAAGGAGTCGAAAAGGAATGAAAGTGACTACTTTGGAGATCTAGATATTGGTATTACCAAACCAATCACAAAACTGCAATATACACCTTGGCGGTAAATTAAAGAGAAATTACCAAGGACTTATGTACGACAGTCAATCTTCCCGAATGCTATGTTCAATGCATTACAATCGATAGGGCGACAGACACAGATTCCTATGGATAAAGGATATAATCCTATTGTGGTCTCCCAATATATACTCGACGGTACGGGGAGCACAAGCCCGTGATATCACTTGTTGTATCAAAGAGGAGGAATCACCCAAACTTCGATGAAAATGATAGTTACTAGATTTTACGACGCCGGAACACGTCTCTAGCCTAGACCTCTAAATGTTTTGTGTTAGGTTCCAAAGCGTTGTTAAGTTCATTGAAATTTATTTTAGAGTTGATCTTGCTTAGAAGTTTGCCTTTCAATGGTTCACCACGTGATGTAGATGTAAAATTCCTAAATGCAATCTATGATGATAAACAATCGTTGTTTATTTTTAGCAATGAAAATCCTAGCTACTAAGGAAAGAGATTACGATTCTTTCAAACAAAGAGCAAAGAGCACACAATAAATTCACTTTTCCTAAATCATCTTTCACACACAGTCTAAATGAAAATGCAAATGCATGTATTTGTTTTTTGTTCCCTTAATGTGAGGAATGCCAAAAAAGAGAACTAAGTATAGATCTGAAATATTTCACTCAAAGTGATATTTCGACAATGTCTTTTCAAAATGGAAAGGAAGACTAAATGAAACTTTTCAATTTCGAATAGAAAATTCTTTCGACACTTTGAATAACAAAAAATTAAATCAAATACAAATCAAAAAGTTCAATCGACTACATAGAGAAGGAAGACTCAATGACACTTCTCTTTTTGACACAAAACCGATAGTTATGACACTTTTTGCACCAAAATGACAGATCAATTTAATTGGATTTTCGACAAAGGATTGTAAATGATGGACAAATACATAAAAAAAATTATGATCCTTATCAATGGAGGCTGAAAAATGTAATGCAAGTAGGCTTCAACAATGAAATATTGTTCATAAGCAGCAAAAACAACTAAATAAGAGCTGGAAACAAAGGAAAAAAACCTCGAATTTCAAGGAGAGAAATAGGATTACTCAGTCATCGCACTTGTGCTTCACAAAATTAGGGATGTATCGCACCTGCTACACTCGGGAAGTGCAATGCATACTAGTTCACAGTGATAGACAGTTCGATGGGCCAGGGAGCACAACTGAGATGGGTTTTGGCTCAAATTTGTAGCTAATTTCAGTGGATTAAGTTGGGCTATTATGGACGGTAAAGAGCAAAGTACAGGGGTATGATCTTGGGAGTTTATTGAGCTACCAACAGGGCATCTAGAATGCTTGTAACTCAGATGTTCAGTTCATAAACTAAACCAAATATTGATTGAAGCAGTGTTCATCTACTTTGCAATTGCAAAGCAAGAGCAATTCGAAGGCTATCTAGATAAATTCAGGCTCCGTCTATAGTATATAAAGCAAACAAAAACAACAAACAAACAAACTATTTGATCCCCAGTGGAGTCGCCATTTTGTTTCCGGGAAAACTAGTGTCTTGTAAATCTGCTAGTCCCACTAGGATTGGTAGCTATTCTAGAAACAAACAATCAAAGCAATTTGCAATTTCCTCTATGTATGATAGATAAGAGAGAAGCAAAGGGACCAACCTAGATCTTTCGCTTGACTCCTTTCTTGATTTCTCTCCTCCTGGACAGAGCTTGCAGCTCTTCTCCTACTTGTCCCACTTAGAGAATAACTGTAGAAACGAAGTAACAAAACACCATCAAAGAATCTTGATCTACTATATCATAAGCATTGCAGAATCAGAAATACAATGAGCATACAATGGAATTTACAAATAACCACATTCACAAATACACGATTATATGGAGGAAAACTCAAAGAACTTTATTAATAATAGAAGAGAGGATTACAACCCAGCTGTTTGATCCAACATCATCCTCCTAGCATCAAAGCCCTATTCACCTCATGAAAAGCAAGATCACCCAACAATACAATGTTCCTTCTCAAAGACAAACTATCAACACTTCCTTACAAATTAGAAAATTCCAGCCTCAAGATCTCTCAGATGAGGGATCCATTTATAGATGTCTGCAAGGGTGTGAGTCACCTCTAGGTTTTTGATTAGTTTCATTCCACTTGTCATTCTTGGTTCCACTTGGAGATATCTTGGATCTCTTACTCATCCTTGGGCGAATTCAGAGAGGCAAGTGTCATGGGAGAAGTTTCTAGAAGATTCCATGAGCATCCACTTAGAAAACTGTCTCAGACATTTGTCCATTCTCACTCATCGCACCCCACAGAAGGCCTCTTTAGTATGCATCACACCTGGCTAGTGTAGGAGTTAGTATGCATCGCACCCTGATAGTGGAGCAGTTAGTATGGTCTAGTTTTGGCTAGTTCTGAGTGGTTTTTCAGGTGGAACTTGATGTAATCAGTTGACCATGATCCTTTAGGGTATGAAACAATTCTTTTAGGGGTTAAAGAGACTTTGGTTTATCGACATATAATATTGGGGTTGCAGTGCCCAAATATGTCTATAACAACACCACCTCCACCATTGTTCAATATGGTGAAGTCCGTAAAAGTACCTGTATTCAAGGGTGTAGGGAATGAAATCCGGACCAGTTTTAGTTCGTCATGAAGGTTGTGTTATCACTCACATTGTCCCTAAGCTCCTGAAGGGATATGGTCGAGGTAACCACAAACCAATCTTTGGATTGCAGGTTCTAGCCCACCTGGAATTAGAGAGGGCTCTCTCTTAATGATTTAGCTTTGTTGATGATGATTTTAGGCTAGTTATTGGGTTCAGTGGGTTTTGTTTAGGTTTGGATGGTGTTTGAATGGAAGGAAGATGCTTTCAAATAGAGAGGCATGCTTAGAGTGACAAGTTTCAAACCATTGGGCATGGAGTCAAGGAGTAGAACTGCAGGTAGGCTTTCTTGATCACAAGAGGAATATGGAGCAAGGTACTTGCACATGAAACAACCTTAAAGCTAAAGAGATGGAGTGAAATGTAAGGAATGGGAGGCAATTAAGAATATCTCATTCAGCTTAACAGAGGGAAGGAAAATGAGCTCTATCTAGGGGCAATTAAGAATCCCTGGATAACTATCATACATGGTGAATTAGGGCAAATATGAGCCAAGTGGAATTCATATTTATGCCTAAAACAGATGGAAAACATAAATAAACAGCAGAAATTGAGCATAGAGTGCAATTAAACAAGTTCTAAGCTAATCTTTCTTTCTGCTGTTTAGATAATGATGTATGAATGGAAAAAAAGAGGTAAGAAACACTTATTGAGTCATGTACCAGCACAAGAATTCCACAGTCACTCTTCAACCATTAAACACAGTACAATTCATTCTCCAAGCTCGTAAGCAGTCTTTGATTATAGAAATTATCAAATATACAGTGCGCGTCTCTGCTTAAGAAAAACATCGAACCAACAAAAACCAACCCTCATTACATTTTTCAGGGCCGTCTTCATAGGTAAAATATCCCAAAGTATTTATTACAGCTGACCTAAATGGGTCTGCGGGAAAAGCCTTTAAACCTAAACTTGTGCTGAAATTAAATGCAAGTAAATATCCTTTGGGCTGCGCCAGAGGCAGCTGGATCAAAATGAGTTAATATGGTGTTCTTGGTGACCTGGTCCAGTGGTTCTGCAATAACTGTGCTTTTAGTTTTGGTCCATTGATCTTATGTGACTTTGACGTGCAGTAAGTGTGATTTGAGGTTTCTTTGATCGCCTTTACTGTTTTGTTGACTTTGCTGGAGGGTTCTTTAATGTTTTCCTGCTTTGGGCCACTGACAGATCTTTACTGATACACATTGCCACATCCTGATACTCTTTGACATTAATTTTGGCTTCGCTTTTTCTCTGATACACTTTGATACTTGAACTGGGCCTCTCTCTTTCTTCTGATATGCTAAAAACTGAAAAATCAGGCCTTTTCTGCTCTTTTCGGCGCAAAAATGGCTGAGGAATCAAAAGATTCCCCAAATATTCCCCAATTTGGCCCATTTCCCGTAGCGATGTGTGATTAGCACATCGCTGCGGGAAATGGGCCAAATTTCATTCTGGGCCTCCGAAGCCTCAATTTTGCACTTGCACGTTTTTTCAGCTACTGACATCAGCATGATGTCAGTGGTATGACGGATGACGTCAGCAGTGGGACCCTCTTGTACGGTGATGACATCAGCATGATGATGTCATCAGAGTGACGTGGCAGTACGACTGGGTGATGATGTGGCAGTACGGTGGCAGGCTGACATAGGCAGGAAGGGGTGAGATGGCGACAACTTGGCGGGTGATGTGGCACTTATGTCACGCAAGGGGAGGGCGGTTTTCGGTTTGTGGCGCACCGCTTTTGCACCTGGGCGGTATTGGCAAGGGGGGCTCCGCCACAGCCGGGAGGGTGACGCGTGGCAGGAGTACGACGGCAAAACCGCCGATCTCCCGGGCGCTAATCCTCGGCAGCTCGAGGTATGAAAAGACCCGCCCACAGTAGATCGCGGGCGCTGCAGATCTGACGGCTGGCAGATGGGACAAGGTGGCGGATGGATAAGGAGGGGGTCCGCGCGCCAATTGATTTTAATTTTTTAATTCGGCGGGGGAAAAACATTAGGAAAGTTGGTTTTGGGGTTAAATCCAAGTGGGGTTAATTTATTTACAGGCGGGACATTAGGAAAAAGGGGCGGAGCGTAGGTTTTGTGCAATGGAAGGAGGAATTTATGCCATGGAATGAGTCCAAGAGCATTACAAAGAGGTTTTTATACTTTGGAGGGGGAACTTAATGCACAGGAAGGGCTCCTTTGTATTGGAATATGGCTTTTGGAGACAAAAGGAGGGTTGTTACTAAGTTCCAGATAAACTTAGCAATTCCCAAGTGAACTTTATGGTTATTTTTCAACCAGGGGGAGGGGATAAGTATATAGGGGAGTTAAAAACATAGTTTTTAGTAGGGGAAGGGGGAAATAGATAGGGAGCTATATAGTAAAAGTTAATAGTTAATATGACAGGTGATAAGAAAGCGCTAAGTATGTGAATCTTAGGCTATTAAGGGGAAAAATGATTTATAACGGGAGTCTGAATATTCCTTGGGAAAAGCAGATCTTTACCGAGGAAATTGATATGAAAATGATGAAATTGAGAGATATCAATCAGATCTTGACCTCTTTGGGAAGTTAGTGAATGATTTGGGGAAGGAGGAATAAGGGGGAGTTAGACATGCCTCGCTTGAGTCCTTCAAATGGCCACTTCCTGATAATTGTGACCTGAACAGATATGACACTTGAAAACATGAAATTGATCATAGATCAACATTCTGCAACCTCAAAACTACCTACCCAGCCTACTTACCTAGCATTTTATCTTCTTTTTGGTTTGGGTGCACTTAGACTTGCAGACCCAACTTTTCAACTTTTTCTTTTTCTGTCCTCCCATCTACATCTACACTTATTTCATCTAGGGGCTCAGATTAAGCTGTTGAGCACCCTTGCTTCTCTACCTATCTAAGAATCTGCCAAGATTGAGCTATTTGGACAGATGTTAATTCTCTATATTCTAAAACAAGAAATTGAAACCTAGGGAGACCAAGATTAAACTGTTTGGACCTCCCTTTTAACCGGAAATTCTTCAAAAATGGACTAGTACATAAAAATTGGAACACAACACTGGCACTTGAACTGGCACATTCTCTTGGCATCCTTCTTTGGCTTCTGTAGCAAATATGGAACATTGCAGCATGCAAAGAATGACATATTTGGCATGTAAAAATGTCAATCATGAAAGATGAGTAACCTGCTGCAGCAGGAGGCTAACAGTGGCTCCACTTGGGGATGGCTTTTCCTTGTGAAAAGTCAAGAACAACAGGTCAGACTGCCTGGATTTTCTATTGTTACTGTAAATTGAAAATTTTCAGTGCTGAATGTCAGATAATTGAAACTGTGAAAATGAGAACAACACTTTCCCTCAACTGAAATGTCTGTGACCCGTGTAGCACCGCCTGCTTTCTTCTGCGTGCCCTATTGCTTGGACTTCTATATACAAAATAAAATGTTGATATAAAAATTTATTTACGGACATGATCTTGCTGGGAGATCTTCAACAAAAGGGACCGTGATAATGTTTTAACATCCGACCATTTACAGGGCCCTGTTCAGCTGTGCTAGCATCTTCAGATTTGAGGAAATATGTGTTGTTGCCTTGCATTGCACTGATAATGAATGGACCTTTCCAGAGAAAATCAAACTTAGCATGTTTGCCCTTGTCTTCTCTTCGTGAATCCCACCTTAGAACTTTGCTGCCAACACAAAAATCCTTAGCCTTGGCTCCCTTATCAAACATTTTTTTGAGCTTTTCCTGCAAAATATGAGCTCTCTCATACACTTGCTCTCTGGTTTGCTGAAGGTGAATGGTCTGATTATTTCTTCTTTGAATGTCATTTGGTTCAGCCTGAATCTCCTGTAACAGTTTGACAGTAGGAATGCCAAAAGATGAAGGAAATATGGCTTCCATGCCATATACTAGCTCATAAGGGCTCATCCAAATGGATTTCTTGGTTGAAAGTCTCTCTGCCCACATGGCATTTGTGAGCTTCCTATGGCAACTCTTTTTGTTTTCTTCCAACACTTTTTTTATGAGGTTGATGAGACTTTTGTTGGATGATTCGGCCAAGCTATTACCTTGAGGATAATATGCTAAAGAGTGGCCCAAGGTGATGTGAAATTTATGGCAGAAGTTGATCATCGTTCTGGATTTGAAAGCAACAACATTGTCAGTGATGATTTTCTCAGGGCAGCCAAATCTAGAAAGGATATTGTCTTCAAGGAATCAGATAATAGTGGAGTCATTAGCTTGCCTACATGGGATGGCCTCAATCCACTTGGTGAAATAGTCGGTGGATATTAAAATTCACTTGTGCTGGCCTGAAGAAGAGGGGTGGATTTCACCTATGATGTCAAGACCCCATTGTTGAAAAGGTTGTTCGGTTGAGATAGGCTTAATGGGCAAAGGGAGCAGTTTTCTTTTTCCTTCAAAGATTTGGCATTTGTGACATGAGACAACAAATTTTTGACATCTGGAAATAGAGAGGGCCAATAATAACCAGCCCTTAAAATCTTGTCAGCAGTGGACTTCCAATATAGATGCCCTCCACAGTCCCCTGCATGGAACTCTTTCATGATGCTGTTGGTTTCATTTATGGTTAAACAGTTTAGCAGTATTCCTTCATGATTTTTCCAAAACAGGGCACCTTCTAAGACACAGAACTTTAGAGATTTCATCTTCAAAAATATTTTCTTGGTTCTGGACAATCCTAGGGGAGCACACAGGTTTAACAATACTTAGCAAATATCGGCATACCATGGGGATTGTAAAAAGGTTTCGCTGATCTGTGGAGTCGCCAGCTCCTGTTCATTGTCCAGCTGGTTGATGTCTAAATCCTGAAGATTTGTTTCGGACATTAGCTTGGCTAAACCTTGTCCCTTTATCAGTTTTTTGGGTTTTATCTCAATGTCATATTCAAGAATACTAGCAATCCATTTGCCTCTTTTGCCTTCTAGTCCTTCTTGAGTTAATATGTCTTTTACAACAGAGTTTGGGACATAGGAAATCACATGTGAATACAAAATGTAAACTCTGAAGTCTTTGATGGCTTTGACAAGGGCATAGGCCTGTTTTTCCATGATTTGGTATTTTAAAGGTGCATCTCTTAAGGCTCGGCTGAAAAATGCAATAGGCTTTTCATTTCCTTGATCATCCTTTTGTAGAAGGACATATGCTATCGTGTACTATGAAGCAAAGGAAAAGATGATAAAATCCTTTTCAAATTGTGGACTTGTGAGTATGGGCGTTTGAGTCAAGGCGACTTTGATACTCTCAAAAGCCTGCTTGGTTTCCAGAGACCATCTTACCTTGGCATCCTTTTTTAACATGTTGCTTAGCAATCTTATCATTTCTGCTAAGTTTGGGATAAATCTCCTTAGGAAATTGATCTTTCCAAGGAATGCTTGCAACTCTTTTAT
>APFE031673402.1:97538-115707 GCA_000404065.3 Pinus taeda | reverse complement strand
CTTGAATGGTTTTTGATTTGGTTTTAAGGGAATGGTATGTTGAATCACTGAGGTGTCATAGGACTTCAAGTCCTCATAGCTCCAAGCAAATACATCTTGGAACTCTTTGAACAAATCCACATACTTTGGCTTTTGATCAGGGGGTAGATTTTTCGACAATTTAATCATTTTGGGCTGTTCTGCTGTCCCTATGTTGTGTTCTTCTATAGCAACATCTAAAGGCTCCATTTTTGGCTTTTTGGGCACATCATTGTCATCAAACATATCTTCTAATGGAGTAAGGCCAGAAGGCAAAAAATTATTCTTCAGATCAATGAACTCAACCTCTTCTTTGGTGGTTTCCTCTAAATGCATATGTTTCAGCTGTTCTATATTTGCATTGTCAAAAACAGTTGGGTTCAGGATTTGTTTTGCTGTTGCAGCTGTTACAGCCTGCTGATTTTCATTTGTTTGTTGCTGGGAATTGTTCATGGCCTCCATGTCAATGTTTAAATTTGAAAACTCACCCTCAAGAGTGAGGAAATTGTTAATGTGGGCATCATTTTCAAATCCTTGGAAATCTCTAATATTGTTAGGAAAAACGGGCCTATGTTTTATCTTAACAGTAAAATGGTGATTAGGCTCAAAGGGAAGCTTGCATGTACTAGCAAAAGTGGCTAGGCTGTGGGCATGTATGTTATGGTTTCTAGAAATCTTGGCAAGCTCGAATTCAGCGAAGGTATTAAGTATATCTGTTGCAACAGTCCTATAGGCCCTCATCCTATTATCATTAGTAACAAAGTTGCTCTTCATTTGTTGGATGATTAAATCGGAGTCACCTAGAATGGACACTTTTGTAGCTCCTAGGAATTTGAGCAATTTTAGGCCTAAGAGGAGAACTTCATACTCTGCCATGTTGTTGGTACATCTGAAATTTAGTCTGTAGGCATGGCCTTCTGCATGATTTTCATGTGTATTGTGAATCCATACACCTGCCCCTGCTCCTAACTTGTTGAAAGAACCATCAAACTCTAAATACCATGTAATTTTTTGTTTTTGGTTTGTATCAAGAGTTTCAGTTATTTTAGGATTGGGCAGATATAGAATTTCTGTTTGAGGAGGTTCTTATTGTTTACTGGCTGCCTTGACTGTTGTGACTATTTCATGGGCACGGGAAACCGGTTCTTCATTTATGCATGTCTCTAGCTCTAAAGCTAGAGGATTCTCATTAGTGGGAGGATTGTTGTCGTCATTAAAAAGAATAAATGAATCCATATCAGAATGGATTGAGTAAATTGGAAAATTTTGGGGCTTCTCCTCACTACTTATCACATACTTCATTAGTGTTTCTCTGTACAGTCTCTTTGGTTGCCCAAAGACAGATATAGTGGCATATGAGAGGTCGAGTTGAAGGGGTCCTTGGAGTTTTGCTCCCCATGATCTTGATAGGAGCATACCATATTTTGTTGGAATGTCAGCAACTACTACGTCCATTAGGATTGTCTTGTTGGGAAATTGGACTAAAGACACACAAAGGTCTTTGATTAAGCCTAAGCATTTGACTTGACTTGAGTCAAAGGAGTATAGATCTTTGTAGGGTCTTGTGACATCAAGGTTTAGCTTTTCCATTACAGCTTTGGGCATAAGATTGTGTGAGGCACCTGAGTCAAAGATAGCATTGTGCAAAATTTTGTCATGCATGTGCAGGCTAACATAAAAGGGTGGAACATATCCATATGTTGTTTTTCCATTCACTTCTGGACCAAACGGAAGCTCAGGGGTATCATCTAAAACATTTACATCATCCCTGACCTCTGGTAGTTGAAGTGACCTTTGTATTTTTTGCCTATACACATCATGTTTGGCAAGTTCTGAGAGGGGGATCAATATTTTAAGTTTTCCAATCTCTGCTTCTAAATTGAATGGTTTTTCTGATGGATTCTTTGCGTTAATAGTAGCAGATTTATCCTTTTCAAGAATAGTCTCTGTGTTTTCCTTTGGATTGTCTATGTTATGGTGAATGATAGTTTGTGGTATTTATGTCTTGGGAAGGTTTTTTGGAGTGCCATTCAAATTTTATTTTGAGGAAGAAGAAGGTAGAGGCTGATTAGTAGGAGGCTGTATGTCTGATATGTCCTCTACAGTCACTTGACGCGGGTTTGGGATAACAATATCAGCTGGTTTTGTTATGAAAACCTCGCCTTTAATCTTATTAGGCTGTTTGCTGTCCTTTGTTTTGCTAGGTGCAGGGATATCAATGGTTCTTGTTCTCAACTTATATTGTTTGTGGACCTCATATACAACAGAATCATAACCTTGTTTAAAATCAAAAGACTCTCCCATCTTGGTTTGAAATTGTTTCACATCAGGGTAGTCTTGGTCTTCTTGAGTGAGAAATATTTGCTGCTCATTTTTCGAATCTATCAAGTTCGTGTGAGTCTCTTCTGTGGTCTCATTGGATGTGGATTCCTCTGCGTAGTTTTCTTGGAAAGGAGGCCTAATATCATGGTCGGGACTAGCCCTTCCAGCATTTGTGGTTTGATTTTTCCTGAAGTTTGGTTTCCTTATAGTGTTGGGCTGTTGTCCTTCCCATGATGATTTCCTCTCAACACTCTCTAATCTGTCTCCCAGCCTATGCATGCCATTGATAATAGCATCTGACTTCTGGTCTAAGGCTAAGGGTTCTTCCTTAAAGGTAGTTCTTCTCTCGGTTCTAGCTCTGTTTCTTTTGGCAATTAGGTTTGCCTCCACACTAACAGCAACATTTTGCATCTCTGCAAGGTTTTGAGGGGCTTTTTCCCTTAGCTGATAAGCCATTTCAGCATCAAAACCATCAGGGAATTTGTACAAAGCAAGATCAGGTGGAGGTCTTAAGTTCTGTGGTATTGCATTGTAGACATTATTGAACCTTGCACAGTAATCCAAAATAGTCTCCTGAGGGCCTCTTTTGATAGTGTCATACTCAGATAATATGTGCAAGGGGTCTTTCTTTTTCTCCCACCTATTGATAAACGACTGATATAAGGCTTCAAGGTCTGTTATGGAATTGGATGGGTGTTCTCTAAACCAAGTCTTGACATCACCGGTAAAACTTTGGACAAAAATCTTCATTCTCACACTGTCATCATCAATCTCATAACTCTCAAAGTAATCCTGCATTTTCTTTGTGTGCTGAAGGGCTGTACAGGCATTTGTGCCATCAAAATAGGTAATTTTACTCTGTTAATCCTGTGGCATAGCCCCGGATTTGCAGGTAGCTGTAAAGGTGCATATCTATTAGCCGTATTAAAAGGGACAAGTGGAACAACATGGATAAGTGGAATGACTGGGGAAACTGGGATAATTAGAGTAGTAGTGGTGGTATGCGCAGTGGATGGAGGTGTGGAAACAGGGTTTGTAGAAGTGGATGATGAACAAGGGAAGTAGGGTTTGAACGAACCAGAACTTTAACAGGTCTTGCAAAATAGCTACGCTGAATTGTTTCAGGACTGGAAGCAGTCAAACCTTCTTGTTGCTATTGTTTTCTAAGGATACTTAGGAATTATATTGGGGTTTTCAAAAACAACTGGGGGATTTGGATCTGGATTTAATCTTGTGTAACGTGAATACTTCTTGGGAGCCAGCTTCTAGCTTGTTTTTTTGGATTTTTTCTAAGAATACAGGTTAAACAGAAACTTTTAAAGGTCAGTTTCTTCCTCTGCGGAGCTTCGGACTGGTTTTGCGAGATTATCTGGGGAAGGTCCCCAGTGGAGTCACCATTATGTTATCACTCAGGTTGTCCCTAAGCTCCTGAAGGTATATGGCCGAGGTAACCACAGACCAATCTTTGGATTGCAGGTTCTAGCCCACCTGCAATCAGAGAGGGCTCTCTCTTGATGATTTAGCTTTGTTTATGATGATTTTAGGCTAGTTATTGGGTTCAGTGGGTTTTGTTTAGGTTTGGATGGTGTTTGAATGGAAGGAAGATGCTTTCAAATAGAGAGGCATGCATAGAATGACAAGTTTCAAACCATTGGGCATGGAGTCAAGGAGTAGAACCGCAGGTAGGATTTCTTGATCACAAGAGGAATATGGAGCAAGGTACCTGCACATGAAACAACCTTCAAGCTAAAGAGATGGAGTGAAATGTAAGGAATGGGAGGCAATTAAGAATATCTCATTCATCTTAACAGAGGGAAGGAAAATGAGCTCTATCTAGGGGAAATTAAGAATCCTTGGATAACTGTCGTATATGGTGAATTAGGGCAAATATGAGCCAAGTGGAATTCATATTTATGCCTTGTTTAGATAATGATGTATGAATGGAAAAACAAAGGTAAGAAACACTTATTGAGTCATGTACCAACACAAGAATTCCACAGTCACTCTTCAACCATTAAACACAGTACAATTCATTCTCCAAGCTCGTAAGCAGTCTTTGATTATAGAAATTATCAAATATACAGTGCGAGTCTCTGCTTAATCAAAACATCCAACCAACAAAAACCAACCCTCATTACATTGTTCAGGGCCGTCTTTATAGGTAAAATATCCCAAAGTATTTATTACAGCTGACCTAAACAGGTCTGCGGGAAAAGCCTTTAAACCTAAACTTGTGCTGAAATTAAATGCAAGTAAATATCCTTTGGGCTGCACTAGAGGCAGCTGGATCAAAATGAGTTAATATGGTGTCCTTGGTGACCTGGTCCAGTGGTTCTACAATAACTATGCTTTGAGTTTTCGTCCACTGATCTTATGTGACTTTGACGTGCAGTAAGTGTGATTTGAGGTTTCTTTGATTGCCTTTAATGTTTTGTTGACATTGTTGGAGGGTTCTTTAATGCTTTCCTGCTTTGGTTCGCTGACAGATCTTTACTGATACAATTTTCTGCATCCTGATACTCTTTGACATTAATTTTTTCTTCGCTTTTGCTCTGATACACTTTGATACTTGAACCGGGCCTCTCTCTTTCTTCTGATACGCTAAAAAGCTGCAAAATCCAGCCTTTTCTGCTCTTTTCGGCGCAAAAATGGCTGAGGAATCAAAAGATTCCCCAAAGATTCCCCAATTTGGCCCATTTCCCCTAGCGATGCACGATTAGCGCCAAGCGCTAATCGCGCATCGAAAACTGCCTCAGAGTTTCATTCTGGGCCTCCGAAGCCTCAATTTTGCACTTGCGCGTTTTTTCAGCTACTGACGTCAGCATGACTTCAGCAGTATGGCGGATGACGTCAGCAGTGGGACCCTCTTGTACGGTGATGACATCAGCATGATGACATCAGTAGAGTGATTTGGTAGTACAACAGGGTGATGACGTGGCAGTACGGTGGTAGGCCGACGCAGGCAGGAAGGGGTGAGATGGCGGCAACTTGGCGGGTGATGTGGCGCTTATGTCACGCGAGGGGAGGGTGGTTTTCGGTTTGTGGCGCACCGCTTTTGTGCCTGGGTGGTATTGGAAAGGGGGGCTATGCCAAAACCGAGAGGGCGATGCATGGCGGTAGTATGACAGCAAAACCGCCGATCTCCCGAGCGCTAATCCTCGGCAGCTCGGGGTATGAAAAGACCCACCCACCTTAGATCATGGGCACTGCAGATCTGACGGCTGGTGGATGGGATGAGGTGGATGACGGATAAGAAGGGGGTCCGCGTGCCAATTGATTCTTAATTTTTTAATTCGGCGGGGGAAAAAAATTAGGAAAGTGGGTTTTGGGGTTAAAATTGAGTGGGGTTAATTTATTTAAAGGCGGGACTTTAGGAAAAAGGGGCGGAGTGTAGGTTTTGTGCAATGGAAGGAGGAATTTATGCCATGGAATGAGTCCAAGGGAATTACAAAGAGGTTTTTATACTTTGGAGGGGGAACTTAATGCACAGGAAGGGGTCCTTTGCATTGGAAGATGGCTTTTAGAGACAAAAGGAGGGTTGTTACTAAGTTCCAGATAAACTTAGCAATTCCCAAGTGAACTTTATGGTTATTTTTCAACCAGGGGGAGGCGATAAGTATATAGGGGAGTTATAAACATAGTTTTTAGTAGGGGAAAGGGGAAATAGATAGGGAGCTATATAGTAAAAGTTAATATTTAATATGACAGGTGATAAGAAAGCGCTAAGTATGTGAATCTTAGGCTATTAAGGGGAAAAATGATTTATAATGGGAGTATGAATATTCCTTGGGCAAAGCAGATCTTTACCAAGGAAATTGATATGAAAATGATGAAACTGAGAGATATCAAGCAGATCTTGACCTCTTTGGGAAGTTAGTGAATGATTTGGGGAAGGAGGAAGAAGGGGGAGTTAGACATGCCTCACTTGAGTCCTTCAAATGGCCACTTTCTGATAATTGTGACCTGAACAGATATGACACTTTAAAACATGAAATTGATCACAGATCAACATTCTGCAACCTCAAAACTACCTACCCAGCCTACTTACCTAGCATTTTCTCTTCTTTTTGGTTTGGGTGCACTTAGACTTGTAGACCCAGCTTTTCAACTTTTTCTTTTTCTAGTCCTCCTATCTACATCTACACTTATTTCATCTAGGGGCTCAGATTAAGCTGTTGAGCACCCTTGCTTCTCTACCTATCTAGGAATCTGCCAAGATTGAGCTATTTGGACAGATGTTAATTCTCTATATTCTAAAACAAGAAATTGAAACCTAGGGAGACCAAGATTAAACTGTTTGGAACTCCCTTTTAACTAGAAATTCTTAAAAAATGGACTAGTACATCAAAATTGGAACACAGCAGTGGCACTTGAACTGGCACATTCTCCTGGCATCCTTCTTTGGCTTCTGTAGCAAATATGGAACATTGCAGCATGCAAAGAATGACATATTTGGCATGTAAAAATGTCAATCATGAAAGATGAGTAACCTGTTGCAGCAGGAGGCTAACAGGTTGTATGGGAAGCCCAGGGTATCATGGATGAAAAAATGAAGAAATCCACGCTCGTTAGTGCTCTGCAAGACCGTGCACTAAGGTGGTACATTAACTACAGTATTGATAACTCAACGTTCATGTTGGGATATATCCAGGCTACGTTGAATAGAGAATTCATTAGACCTAAGTTTCAAGTGCAGTCGATTGTGGGATTCAAGAAGATTATGATGAAGCCTAGGGAGACACTGTGGGATTTGGATTAAATATTGAAGTGTATGATCTGTTAAGCCAACATGAATCTAGCTGATGGGCAACACTGCTAATGGTTCGTTGCCTCGCTCCTGCCCCACCTAAGGGTTGCGCTATCACAATAGGATATTGGGACCTAAGCGGAAGCTATGGAAATCGCGATGAGGTTGCATGAGACCCCAATGCAGGATGCTAATCTAGGGGTTCAGTAGATTCATGCATAGTTGCAAAACCCTTGTCTTGAAATGCAAAGTCTGAAACAACACAAAACAGCTCGACCAGAGGTGCACCAAGAAATTTGGTGCCTAAAATGCAAGATTTAGGGGCATGATAAGGATCACTGCCTAGTATTCACGAACTATGTTGCAGCAGGGAGATCAATTCCTCTATGGCAAGAGGCTGTGGTAGGGCCAAGTATAGGGCCCGCGCTATGGTGCGTTATATGTCAGGTGGCTTGGAAACATGTGACTGGCAATTTTCATTTGTTGCTGTTAAGGGATAAATTCCCCTAGGGTCTTGGGTTGATACCTTAGCAGATTGAAGGTTATCTACAAATAGAAACACACATTCCACACAACCATGATGTTAATATAAACAAAATAAACGAAGAGAGGTGCACTTGGGGGTCCTTCGTTTGGGAAGATCCAGCCAGGATCCAAACCCTCTTGGAGTTCCTTTTTCTCGTTCAACTTGCAAAACAATCAATTCAAGAAAGCATAACAGTATATGGACCAAGCATCATAAAGAAATCATCTTCATAGCATATTGAAAGGTAGTTAGTTATACAATTAAAACAACCATTCATATGTGAATCATAACATTGATATCATAAACATGAAGAAGATTTGTATCAGGAACAAGACAAGTGTTTCTTTTATTATAGATAACTAAAGTACAGAAAGGAATGATTTCACCTAAGTCTTCCTTTCGTAGGCTCCAAGCAGAACCATCCTCCGAATTTGTCCAGTCTCAAGCCTTTAGCAAACTCCTTCCATGACTTACTCCATGATATCTCAAGTAGTAGAAAGACATCATAACACAAGGAAACAAGGGTTTCCTGTAATGGGGGAAGTGCTAGAAGCACAAGGATCTTTAGACCTAGTCAGGGATAATCTCAGTAGAGTGATCTCTCTCTCTCTTCTCCCCTCCCTTAGGCCTTCCCATTGAAGCCTTTTTTTACTTCTCCCAAAGTAGTTTTTTAGTTGGGAATTCATTGGGAACAATTGGGCCATGGGCACTAATAGGTAATCAACAAGAAATACTCGCGATCTCCGCCCGAAATTAAGGAGATTTTTTTTTTTTTTAAGTGTTTTAAGATATATACGCGGTTTGGATATACATAGACCCGTGTACACACGCGTTTAGCTCAGGGAAATTCGTGTATAGGGAGTAAAACCCTATTTTTTAAGTATTTGGACCAGGTCTGGAAGGAGGGGTTGCCCTAGGCCATGATTACAGCATCACAAACATCAAGAGTGAGATTTGGAGCTATAACAACTGCAGAAATTCGTACAAACACCACAACAACCCTTTTGCAATTTTTGTCAATCAGTAGGTCATGATGAGTGCAATTACTATAGTTACAAATTAATGATGGACATGACACCTACATACATGGTGTAGGTAGAAACGCAGTCTCCAGACCATGGCGTTGGGGGAACGTGAGGTGAGTATCAGGGGCGAGGCTGAGGCTGAGGTGGAGGAGGGTCTGTTAGAGGCTGAGGAAAACTGATTTATTACAATTGCGGAAGCCCAGGACACTATGTGAGGGATTGTCTGAATTTGACGTGATTGTCATGTTGCTACTGTACTCAGTTTGACCATGCGATTGAGGATTGCCCAATATTAGTGGCTAAGATATGCGAAAAGGGGGCGCAACATCTATAGTCGACATAAAACCTCCAGATGATGAGGGTTGAGCCTCGAGAGGAAGACCCTAAGGTAAAAATTATGCTACGAAGTAGAACTATGAAGGGGGAGGATAAAGGCAAACAACCTGTAGAAAGTGAATGGGTCTACAAAGCACAAAAAAAAGAGAGTGGGTTTGACTTGGAGTGTGCAAAAGAAAAATTTATGGAAGCAAAGAAAAGCTTCACTAAGGCCTCTACCTCAAGAAGTCAAGAGAAACTAGTTGAAGAAATGGACCCATCCATGATTACCACATTCTTGGAGACATGCATGAAACTACTCCATGATAGTAAGGCTGTGAAGGGCCTACATGAACTGATCAATCGGTGCACTAGTAAGGATGGTGCTACTGGTGAACCGTGCGTGGTAAGGAAGATTGAAAAGCACAAGGCAAGGAATGAGCATGAAATGAGACTCACCACAGAAATAGGGGAATATGAGATGGACCAAGTTATCCTGGATCTGTGATTCGATGCGAATTTTTTTCCAAAATAGACTTGGGAAAGAATGGGGAGACCTACGCTCTAGTGGCCTTCGATATAGTTAAGAATGGCGAATCAACAGAAAATTATTCCAATGGGGAGGCTGCAAGGGGTAATAGTTGACATCGGGGGTGCGAACGTACTGGTGGATTTTGAAGTAATAGAGATTGTGGATGATAGCAATCCGTACCCTATGCTCCCTGGAATCAATTGGGCCACTGACATGAATGGGGTAATCAACCCGAAGAAGCAAAATATGATATTTGAAAAGAAATCGATCCGTGTAGTGGTGCCGCTGGATCCCGCGAAGGGACCATGCTATACAAAACCAATCTGAGATTATGAAAGTGATGAGGACATGGATTAGATTTACAAGATAAGGATGTGAGACCAGGATTAGGTAAATCTGGTAGTGGACGGATGTATTGCATGTGACCACGAGAGCTCCCGCACGTCTGATTCAGATGAATAATTAGAGCACTGGTAGAACCGATTGCATGAAGTATCTATGCTACTTTGTAATATGATGACCAAGTCATTGTGCTGTGTGTCATCCGAAGTCAAGGATCTGCCTAACTATGATGGGCTAACTGATGTTTATTTCTTTTTGGATTCGTTTGAAAGAGAAGTACCGGAGAACCATCGCTTCCATGCCTTGGACTGAGTATCATGCACTACACCTACAAGATGATGGGGTATGCAAAAGGATAATTTTGTTGATTAGCGTGACTATAGGAGGATGATGAGAATACATTTTGGGTAGCCAAAAGTGCGGATGATAGATAAGTATGATGGAAGGGGTGATCCGTGTGATCACCTGGCCAATTGGAATAAGGCTTATAGAGAAGAGTGTTAGGTTCCTATAATACTAGTGATTCCCCCATTGCTATTTTCATTGTATCCCTTATTGTTATTGTTGTACCCCTATTGTCCCCGTATTTTTATTATTATGCCTTTATATTATTATTGTTAGGTCGGCTTTGTTTATATTGTGACGCCTTAGACTCCTATATATAGAAAGGAGGTTTTTTCATTTGAACCATCTAATAATTTTTCATTTGTGTAATGTAAAGGAGGTTGCCCCCTCGAAGAGGCTTATTTATAAGGCATTGATCTATCTTTTTTTATCTTTTTGTGAGCTGGTTCCATAACATTTGGTATCAGAGCTTTGGATTCCAGGGTTTCGTTGCTCCAAACAGGTCATCGTGGAATTTTCGCTTTAACTTCTTTTTTCTTTCTGTGATGTTGCAAAAGAAAAAAAAACCCGTTTGAGACGAAATCTCATTGAACCTCGGGCCAAAATTTCAGATATTGAATCACTATATGTTCGGAGATATAATTTGAGGAATTTAGGGTTTTTGCAGACCCCCGCATTACATTCCAAACAGGTGACCTTGGGAAAATAATCATAACGTTCACTCTGAGCATCAGATTGAAGTTTTGTAAGAAGTTATAGAAAGCGGAAGGACTTTTGATTTTTGGGTATCATTGTCAGAGCGTAAGGTTGAAACAGTGACCCGTGGCATGTCGTACAATTTCTCTCTACTGAACTAGTCTATACTCAAGTCATTGTGGGAGATTTGGCATAACTCTTCATTGGAGAATCCAAGCTCGATTAGACTTGTGGGGTTAGAAATATTACTCAAAGGGTTATCACAGGAAGAAATTTTAGATCTTCGAGATTAAAAATTACAGAGATATATCAGATTCAATATCGAGCTCCTACAAAGTGAAAAAAGGTGTGTAGTTTTTTTTTAACTTTTTGCATAAGCTTGGTTTGAAAAATTAGTTGGAAGGAATTCAAAGGGCATAGTGAAGAATTATTGTTGAGTCCCAAACTTACTCCTTCCCTACATCCCTTTTTAGCCTTTTTCTCCAGCTCCCGGAACCTCTAAGCCATCAAATCATTGCATAATAGTTTAAAATGAGTATATAAATGGTTTCCTAACTATGATTTGTGACTGATGTTTGATTTAGATTTTTGTTCAACCAGCTGCAAAATCTGTCACTTTCCGCAGCCAGAATCAGTTTCCGCAGCCTTTTTGTTAAACTGTATGCTACAGGTGTCTATTGAAGAACTTAGCCACATGGGAAAGCCATAAAGGATGTGGACATGGAACATGTCCCCTTGGTTTAGCCAAATCATCCATAGAAGCCCGCAGTCAAGGCCGGTCAAACGGTGGTCAACACAAGGAGTTAAGCAGTGGCACGGCTCTGTTTTCAGCACGAGGAGGATTGCGTGACAAGGTCCTGAGTTTTAGGAGGTGTATTAACACCTAGGGATTGCTCATCAACCGAATCCAACAAACCATCTCTTGGATTTACTGCCCACGGCTACCATGCTGCTATAATTTTGGATTTTGTCTTTTACGTGCTTGGCTACCAGCGCAGGCTGTTTTAGTTTGTTATGTATTTTCTACTATAAATAATGCATCTCCATATGCGTATAGGCTAGTAGTTGCTGTGTGTAAACTTGACTGCTGTACGAGCCTTTGAGCCGAGACTTAGTCTCTCTTTCATAACTTCTTTGCAATATATGAGAAGACACTAATTTTGCATTCAATTTCGTGATTGGTTCTGATTGACCGAGGGTGCAGAGGGCCCCTATACACCAAGGTCCTGTAGTTGATGTATATTTTTATGTTTTTCTTCATTTTACGCTTTTGATACCATAGATACTTGATGTATATATTAACTTGCTCATGGTTTATGCCATTTGCTGTTCATAAGTCTCTTTTATGCTTTTATTTGATTGTCAACTGATCAGTGTTTTCATTTCAGGTTCCAATAGGAAGCCCGGGCAGTACATATAATTTTTGATGACTAATGACATAATGGGATTATCTTGTCCTACTGCTGATTTGTTTTATTGGTTTTAATTCCATCATTGCTTATTTCTTAATTTTACTTTGTTCATTTACTTTTCTGCAAGTTAGTGATTAGACTATTCATATCATTCTTCAGTTACCAAATGATGAGGGATTGTAGAGTGAATGTGTAGCTTAATCTTAGTTTTATTTCATGCAGCTTAGATATCAGATCATTCAATTTGTGTATGGCTACTTCCTATAGCCAGAGCGAGTCAAATGGTGAGGGGTCAAAAATGAGTTGATATGATATGATTAGTTTACTTTGCTTTCAGTCTTTAAATTGCTTTGAGTTCAGTCTTTTCCCTTGTTTATAACATCAGTAAGGATACTGGGTTCCATAGTCATAGTTCACTGTTTTGTTAGTTAGAATCTAGGCACATCTTGATTTCATCATTGTAAAGTTTGAACACCTTTGGAACACTTTGAAGTTTGGAAATTATTTGTTGAATACAATTGTCCATACTTGATTACTAGAATCACCATCTCACACACCATCTCACATTAGGGAATCAACAAGAAGATAAATCCAAAAACAAACAAAAAACTAAAAACGATAAAGAAATAAGAAAATGGTTATCTTACATAGATAGTGCACTTCACTTGAACAATTTACGACTCCTGGATTGGCAATTTATATAGCAATTTATAACAAACTAAATTGACCAAACATTTTGGCGCCGTTGCCGGGGAAGTGAAACTAGGTAGCCAAATGCTTAAAAAAAAAATATAAAAACAAGAAAATTTCAAGGAAGGTAAAAATTGATGATTTCTCAAAGTATGCTCTCCTCTTGCACCTAGTGTGACCTGGAGGATCAGAAAAGAGAGTTATTATTTTAGTAATTTCTTGAGTATGCTCTCTTCTTGCACCTTGAGTGATCTGGAAGATCAGAAAGAGAATTATTAACCTGATTTGAAGAAATAAAAATGACATGCATAGAGAAAGAGATTCTAGGGGAAGGTTTATAGCTAGGGCCAAGAGTTCAATTTTTACAACTCCATCCACTCCAAGGTATAGGCAAGATACACCTCCAGCATCTCCAACTAATACTCCTAGCCTTAGGATCCCTGGAGTTCAAGAGGCAGTAGTTGAATTAGGAGACTCTCCCACAGTATCCACCGAATCTGGGTTAGGAAAAGACCCTTTCTTTACTTCTACAGGAAAACACATTGTAATCGAAGAAGTTGAATCACCTGAAGAAGAAGAGGGAGAAATTCCTCCTCATTCTCCATTGATAGAAGAACCAAAGGACTCTGAAATATCTGAGGAAGCTATCATGATAGAGGAAGTAGTAAATGGATTTGGAGGAGGTAGAGGTAGAGGTAGAGGAGGAGGAAATAATGGAGGAGGTAGAGGTAACAACGGGGGAAACAAGGATGGAGACAACTCATTTGGATTTCCTATAGTTGATGAGGAATCTCGGACAACAAAGAAAAACATCTCACCATCTGTCCTCCCAAAATTTTATGGGTTGAGAAGTGAGGACCCTGAAACATTTTTATTTGAGTTTGAAGTCGTGTGCCGAACTTATGATTACATGGAAGATGCTCAAAAAATCAAGTTGTTTCCTTCAACATTGAAGGGAGCTTCTCTCAAATGGTTCACGGGACTAGTCACTCAATCAATTAGGACTTGGAATGAAATGAAACAAACATTTTTGGATAGATACCTGGACTATTGTATGCCCACCAATCATAAGGATGAGGTATTCAAAATGGTACAAAAAGAAGATGAAAACTTGGAGGATCTACTTGAAAGATTTTAATATAACCTCAAAAGAGCAAAAATGAGTAACCTATATGAAGAAACCTTGAAAGCCCTTCTACTAAAATCCATTAGAGATGAATGGATAGATATTTTGAATATGATGGGGAAAGGAGATATATCTCAACTTCCACTTCATGATATAGCAGAGCTATGTGTCCATCTCTCAAGGGGAAAAACTAAAACTGGAAAAGGGTCTAGAGATCCTTCTCTCATTAGAGCAAATAAATCTGTAACTGGATCAGTGAGTAGGGCTGAGATTGGCAACATGCTTGATGAGTTCAAACTAGATATTTAGGGAGTCTTAGTGAGCAACTAGACACCCTTAAGATACAAAACAAGCAGAAAGCAGAAGGTGAAGCTTTGGCCATCTTTTGTCTAAAATGTAGGAAGAAAAATGCTCTGAGGGAATGACCCTTGGATGCAAAAGTTGTAGAAACATGCACGATTTGCTCAGAAAGCCATGAGACCAAGGATTTTCCTTCAATTCCTGGGCTCAAAACTGTCTTTCAAGAAGACCCAAATTCAATTGAGTCTCTTTGTTTTGTTTCAAGGAGACCTTGGCAGGGGCAACAAAATCAAGGGTTTAATAACCCCATGAACTTTCAACCCCCACCAAGTTGGAATCCTTGGAAACAACCTTGGTCCCAACCTCAAAATCCATTTCAATCATGGGTACAAGGTATGCAAAATTCTTATGGGAGATTTGCTCAATTTTACCAATATCCTCCATCTTTTCAAAACAAACAAGTTCCACAACTTCCAAATCAGAATCCACAACTTTCATTACCATTTCAACAACAAAAACCTTCTCAACAGAATCCAAATTCCCAACTCTTGCTTCCATTCCAACAAAAGAAAAATCAATTACCTTCCCAGCCATTGCCAAATCCAAATAATAAAAATCCTCAAAATGCTTACATGGTAGAAGGACAACAATTTCCTACCTATATGATTGTTCCTCTCAATGATGTACAACTCAGATTTGGCAGAGTCTTAGACAAGCCTTCTATAGATACTCAAAAGGAAAGCATTTCTGAGGAAGAATCTCTTAAAGCCAATAAAGGTTCTGAAGCATCTCTTCAAAACCCAAGCACTCAAGGAGAAAAAGAAAAAGAATCAACCCCCACAACTCCTATAGTCAGGCAACCTGCATCTTCATCCACATCTCCTTTCCTTGAAAGATTACAAATTGATAAAGGAGTGGGAAACAAATCTTGTTGCCTAACTATGATTTTCTAGATGAATTAAAGAATGCCTGTATCAAGATTCTCTTGTTACAAGCCATTAGAGAAATTCCTATTCTAGCCAAAACAATAAAGAATTTGAGTCTCAAAAGACCAGGAAGGAAACCAAGAGATACAAGAAAAATCCACCTGGTAGGAAAAATTGCAGATATCATGATGGGAAAAGTTACCATGCAGAAGTATGTAGATCCCGGTAGTCCAATTGTCAAAACACATATCAATGGGGTAGGAATTCCAAATACTTTGATTGATTTAGGGGTTTCTATCAACATTATGAGTAGACAAACTATAGAACAACTGAAACTTCCTAATCTTCTTTTTACACCTACTTTACTGCAAGTTGCAAATCGATCAATTATTAAACCAGATGGTTTATTAGAAGAAATTTCGGTCTCCTTAGATTCTTGGGAGTATCCAGTGGATTTCATGATTTTAACTCCCAAGAGTAATCTAGGAGGGCATCCACTCATTTTAGGAAGACCTTGGCTAGCCACAGCCGATGCTTTTATCAGTTGTAGATCAGGGGATATGTATATTTATGATGGTAATTCGACAAAGAAATTCAATCTGTATCCTCCAGCAAAAACAATTACAGAGATAGGAGATAATGAATGGGTCGATGATGAGGACACTATACAACCTGTCTGTACTATTTCTGAAATCAGTGAAGATAGTCAAATTCTGAACACATTAGAAAACTTTGAAATCTCTTCAGAATATGACCACACACAATTTCAGTTAAATTCTGACATTGAGTATCTATCATCTAGACAAATGTCTCTTTACTGTATGGAAGAGTTTGGTAGTTCCACCATTGAGATCTTTCCAGGTAAAACATTGAATATAAACAAAAACTTGGAAAGATCACAACAAGAGAAGCTAACCGAAATCTTGCAAAAACATTCTACTGCATTTGCATGGGAGTATACTAACATGAAAGGTATTGATCCTAAGACTTGTATTCATAACATCTACATTGAGGAAAACAATAGGCCAATCAGACAACCTAAAAGAAGGATGAATCCAAATCTTAGAGAAATAGTGAAAGAAGAGCTCCAAAAACTACTCAATGTAAACTTCATTTATCCAATTTCAGATAGCCGATGGGTTTCTCCTTGGTTATAGTACCTAAAAATAATGGTAAATGGAGGGTATGCATTGAAATAGGAATTGAATATAAGCGACTTTAAAGGATCACTTTCATTTTACACCTTTACGATCAGTATTAGATACTCCCTAAAGCAGGCAAAGTAATTTTCATTTATGGAATGGTTTAAGTGGCTAATAATCAGATTCAGGTAAGCAACTAAAGATCATAGATAAGGTACACATTCACCTGTCCATGGGGAACTTTTGCTTATCGAGTGCTTCCTTTTGGATTATGTAATGCACCCACAACATTTCAAAGGGCAGTACTAGGAATCTTTTTTGATCTAATCCATGATTGTGTAGAGGTCTATATGGATGATTTTAAAGTTTATGGTGATTCATTTGAAGAGGCATTAGAAAATTTGGAAAAGGTCCTTATTAGATGTAAAGAAGAAAATCTTTCATTGAGTCATGAAAAATGCTTTATGATGTTTACTGAAGGAATTGTTTTAGGACATCATATTTCAAGAGATGGAATTAAAGTTGATAAATCAAAAGTTGAAGTCATCTCCAAGTTGCTTATTCCAACTTGTCAAAAAGATGTTAGAAGTTTTCTGGGATTTACTGGTATTATAGAAGATTTATAGAAAACTTCACCAAAATAGCATCTCCACTCTTCAAATTTCTTACAAAAGACTGTGAATTCAAATGGGATCCTGATTGTCAATCATCATTTGAAACTTTGAAGACAAGAATATCTGAAGCACCCATTTTGAGAGGGCCAAATTGGAAACTTCCTTTCCATATTTCTACAGATGCTTCAGATACAGCTCTCTAGGAGCTGTGTTGGGTCAAAAGGATTTAGTTCCTTAAGCCATTTACTATACCAGTAAAAATTTGACTCCCACTGAGTTGAACTATACTGTAATTGAAAAAGAGTTTTTAGCTGTTGTTCATGCAATCAATAAGTTTAGACATTATATAACAGGCTATGAAACTTTTGTCCATACTGGCCATTCTGCAATTATATATCTAATGAACAAACCTGTTACTAATGGCAGAGTTACAAGATGGCTCTTATTGTTACAAGAATTCAATATTACTGTGTTGGATAGACCAGGTAAACAAAATATAGTAGCTGATTTCTTGTCTAGAATCCAAAATACTAAAGAAGATTCTCCTGTAGAGGATAAGTTTCTAGATGAATATTTGTTTGTAGTAACTATTAAGACTCCTTGGTATGCAGATATTTCTAACTATTTGGTTACAGGGAAACTGCCTCCACATCTATTTCCTGGTGAAAGAAGAAAAATTATTCAGGAGAGTTCAAAATATTCATGGATTTCTAATGAATTGTTCAAAATAGGGCTAGATTGTGTGATCAGAAGATGTGTGCGGGAAGATGAAATGCCTGACATTCTTAAGGCATGTCATGATGAACCATGCGGTGGACACTTTGCTGACAAGAGGACGGCCTATAAAATTCTTTCTTTAGGATATTATTGGCCTTCTCTCTTTAACGATGCAAAGCAATATGCTAGAAGGTGTGACAGCTGCCAAAGAGTTGGGAGACCAACTCCTTCAAATGAAATGCCTCTACAACCACAGGTACTCATCGAAACCTTTGAGAAATGGGCTCTAGATTTCATTGGACCTATTAATCCACCATCCAAACAAAAAAAATATATATTGGTTTGCACTGATTATGTTACTAAGTGGGTAGAAG